>JACGDI010005599.1:228311-245981 GCA_014898725.1 Jacaranda copaia
AAAAAAAAACACTTAAATCAATTAATACTTACAAGGTATAGGGTAAGCTTATAAATTGGTTAGAATATTCTATAAGATGTTTGAGATTTTTTAAAATATTACAAAATATTTGATAATTTTTTTAAAAAAATGAGCTTACTAGCTAATAAAATAAAAATATCTAACATTTTACAAGCCACTTTCAGAAAAAAGTGATGAGCTCTTGACTTACTTTAAAATATTTAAAGAATATTTATTTTTAATTATGTTAATTACTAAATTATTATCATTAATATTTTATAAACATTAAACTGATTTTATTTATCCAAATATTTGGAACTTATTGTTAAAATAAAGTCTAACATTTTATAAATTTCAAAAGTATCTTATAAGTATCAGAGCTTACATAAAATATTTAAATAAATTTAATCAAACACTTCGTTTATCTAACTCTAGATATATAACAATGTTTCAAAAGGCTCCACAAACAATATAAGCAAAGAATATATTTTTTTTCCTAAATGCAAAATAATATACCATCACCAATTAATAGGTTAATGAATAAAACAAGATGTATTAAAATATTTCAAATGCACATATAGTAACAATTTCATTAGTTTCTTCTATAATATCATCATATAATAGTTATTTTTTTCTATTACATATTAAATTATTTGAATGTTCTTTTGTCATTTTCAAGGGAAAAAAATTTTTATTATTTGAATTTTTTTATGTTTGTATATTGAATGGAGTAAAATATTGGTGCTATCAGAATATCAAAATATTGAACATGAATGAATATTTTTAATTTTTTTTTTATCTCAAAAGTTTAACTGTGATGTTTCTAGCTTTAAAAAAAAAGGAAAAGAAGAATGCATTATGTATTAAATATAGATCATTATCCAATTTAAATCTCAATTAATCTAACACATTCTAATGAAATTGATTTAAAAAATTACATCATTCCAATTCATTAAATTTTGTTAAGTTTTAAATATTACATTACATTATTATTTATATTGTACAAAAATATTTGTATTTCTCATGCCTTGGTATGGATAATAATTTTAGCCTTTAATTTCCCTATGTTTTGATTAATACTATACTTCTATTATTACATATATTTGCAAAAGCATTTGCATTCTGTATCTTGACTTTAAATTATAATTAAATATATGAAATATAAAAATATTTTACATAAAAAATTCTCCTTCTTATTAATATACAATATTATCTGTTCTAATAGATAATATTTTGCACTACTTTTTAACTATTTATTTTTTTGTTAGAAAATGATATTATTTTGTCAATTAAATATAAAAAATTATAATATTTTATTTATAAAAGCAAAACAAATCAGTTGTACATTGATATTTTTATTTAATCTAATTAAGCGAGTATATCAAGCATAGCACAAGGTTTATACTAGCATAATAAATATAATAATAAAATAAAAATGACATGAATTATATAATAACTCATAAATTTTGAACTTAAATACAAACAATTTAAAATATATTTAAAATTAAAATTAATTTAACTCGAATCGAGCTTGAAACTCTAAAGATTTATAAGTCAACTTAATTCATTCACACCCTTAAACAAATATAATTCTCCAGATATCACAGATTAAGCTGATTCAGCTTGCCTTTCCCCAAAGGCCAAAAAGGGTAAAACAATGTTGGGGTCAGTCAACGACTCGAAGCATCAGGGTAGATGGCGTATGCAATTAACATGTGTCCGGCGGCCCAAGCCAGCGGAGAAAAACTAGAAATCAAATGCATCAGCTCAGAATGGAGACGCGGCGGCTCGTCGCAACAACCTTGTAGGTGTAGAAAAACGTAGGGCATACGTATACGTTTTTGTGGAGTATCGTTTTTACAATTTTTTTTATACATTAACATAAACTTTTGCAATTAATTATAGTAATTAACGTTCTTAAACCTATGTTTATAATATTAAATTGTAAAATATTTTGGGGTAAGAAATTGGGGGGGTAGGGTTACGGGTAGGGGTAGAGGGGTGAGTCACCAAAGTACTGCTGAATTCCGGAGGTGCCTTTGGATGGTGATTGATTGGACCTGTAGCCTTTGTTTTCTTCCGCCCCCTCTCTCCTCGTTGTTAACTTCTCTTTCAAATTTGCTTTGACTTAATTACCCTTCCATTTTCAGTTTACATTTATCTTCGAAATAAATTTTAATGCACAACACTGAGTAGGTATTTAGTTAAATTTATTTAAAAAATTCCACGAGTTCATACATTATATAAAATGTTTTTTATGTTTATAAGATTTTAAATTTTACTTTGGAAATAAATTATTAAAATATTTAAGTAATATAAGATTTTGAAACTTAATAAAATATTGGTATCGATAATTTTATAATTAAAATAGTTATAGTACAAAAAAAACTTATTAAAATTTTTAAGATAAGTTATCATCTTTTTAATTTTTTAATAATAACTTATAAAATCCTTGCATACTATTTTAAGATCTTATAAGTTTCTTTAAAAAAAATATATGAAATACTTTATAACATCGTATAGGTTCTTAAACATATATTTTAAGAAGATTATAAGCCCAAAAACATCTTGTAAGTTTGATGATATTGGATAGCTCAACAAGCTATTGATTCCAAAAAAGTCTAGGCCCACTTAACATTCAAGGTCCGAAGGCACTTCAGGACCCAACTAGGCTGATTCACTCAATCACAACCGCCTGGTCAAGTGAATAGTTTTCAACCGCACCTAACGGAAGGCTTCAAGCCACTTTGTTCGTTCAGCCATCTCTCTGGTCAACCACCTTATCCGGTCGAGGATAAATCGATCAGAATGTTCACTTCGGCGCTGACTTTTATCTTTGCTGCGTTCAATGCTTTGACTAGTGTTTGAAAAATCGGATCGTTCATTGAACCAAAAAATTTACAGATTCACGATTCACTGGTTCAACCGTCGGTCGGACTATAGTTGAACCGTAACATCATAATTATGAAATATATATTTATATTATATATATTACTTAAAAATTAATAAAATATCAAAATATAAAACATAAAGAGCTTAAATGATATTGTTTAATATTACCGTCTAAATTTCACAATTCATATTATAAATAATTGCAATAATTTAAATATATCAAATCTAAAGTTTAAAATTGAGAGTGTGTAAGTTAATTCTAAATTATAAATTATAAATTAAGGCTTATTTTTTACTTTTAAATAGCTTATGAAGTGTACCTTAATCTTCAAATTTTGTATTTAGATAAAAAAAAATAAAAAAAATAATTTTATCAAAAATTAAATGAAAAACCAATCCGATTTGAATGATTTTTACAAAATATGATATTTTTTTATTTTTTTTATTTTTTTGAAAAAATCGGATCGGTTCAACAGCCGTTTCAATCCGATTTTTTAAACAGTGACTCTGACAAGCAGCGTGCCTCCACATTAATAGCTCATGCCACCCCAGTACAACTCTGCCACAAACCTTGTTAAGGAGGTGCACCCCCATAATATTATTCACCTTAGAAAGTAGGAGATGATGACATCTGAAATAGTATCAGAATAGGAAATGACCAATAACCCCCAGGCAAGGACAATAGCCCTTTATACTTGATAGGGACAACTTAAACATATCACCCATTAGAAGAAGGCTATAAATACCTTATTGCCTGTCACCCTCCAAGTATGCTATATACATTATACGATCTTACTCAACTGCTCGATTACCTCATTTGATCAGAATTAACTTGAGCGTCGGAGTGCTTTAGCCAGGGACACTTCAGTTAGTTTAACGTTTGCTGTTGGTTGGAGATATCAACCCAAGAAGAATATCATTGTTGGATCGTTCACCTCCTTAATCGAATCAGCCCAAATACTACCTTACTCGCTAAATACAACTTTCAATCTCATCATTTGATAAGCTTGAGTTTTGGATTTTGTTCTTAGTAGCAGATTGATTGCAAGTTTATGAATTAAAAAAAAATTAGTTGGAGAATTAATAGGTGATGGATTTTGAATTTAATTTTATATCATTTCGTTTATCTCGGAGGAAACAATTCAATAAGTGGACGAATTATTATTCAACCAACTGCCAATAAATAAAACCATCAAACATTTCTGCATCTCGAAAGAATTCTAAAGATACTTCTTTAAAATTTTGTTAGACAAATCAAATTAATATCCCAATTGAAAATTACAAATAAATATTGATTACAATTGACTCACCATGTTTCACGTTCGTATTAAATAATTGGAAGATGTTCTATGTCATGAATGATAAATCTATTCATTGAAACATAAGTACGTGCCCAAACTTAATATTAAAAATTATCATGTTGTGGCAAAAGCAGACCTCTACTTTTCCAAACCTATGTACTCAATTAGAATGCTTTGATACTTTTGGACAACCCCTTAGTGGGACACGAAAGAGAAAGACAAAAAAAGGAAGGTTAGTGCCTGTGTTTTTAACATTAATTTGTTTGTTCTCTTATCAATAAATCAATGCCTTTTTAGGGTTTAGTGCCCGTTTGCTTTTGTTTTCCAAACACTCTTCTCATTTTTAAATAAAAATAAAAATAAAAATATACAATTATCAACTTCTTCCTTATTTTTAAAAATATTTTTGTATTCTCAAAATATTTTTCAAAATACACTATTACATTCTCTCTTTATTTTCACGTTTCATCACATTTCATTTATTTCTACTCACATTTACACGATTTTTAAAATAAAATACTATAATTTTTAAAAACAACTCATTTTCAACCATATATAATCATTATATTTTAAATAAAATCTCCAAACAATATTTATTTTAAAATTCAAATTAGTGACTAACTTTTTGCTATTTATTTTTACTAAAAAATAAAAATGCCTACAAAAAAATAAATTCAAACGGGCCTTTACGTTTTCTTCATTTAGGACTTAAAATATTATATATAATTTTCATTAAAATTCAAGATAATGTTTGATTATAATTTGTATGTTTTATATTATATATTTTGGGAGAATGAATTTTAAGAGTGGGGTTGGTAAATATGAAGTTGTATTCGAGAATGTGATGGATATTTGTTTATATTTTGAGAAATAGTTAAAAAATTATTTTGGAGAGTTTTAGTATGTTTATTTATGCTTTGTGAAGAGATAGTTTTTATTGTAGCAGTGAAATTAACACTTTTCTGTTGGATTTTTGGGGTAAAAATAGAGTTGAATAATTTTTTTATGATAAAAAATAATAATAAAATATATATAATATGTATATGATATATATGCATATACATTAAAAATGGAAAATTTTTGGGGATAACTAAGGATAGAATAGGGTATTTTTGAAAATTTGATTTGATGTTTTAGAGAGAAAAATGGTATATGTTTTGTTATATTCTGGCAAACATATATTTTGTCAAACTTATATTTTATTTTGTCAAAATGTAATCAAACATAGCTTAAAATTTACTATACTTTATATTATATAAAAATTTGATTTTATTATAAAAAAAATCTAAAATTTGCGACTTGGTACCTGCAAGTGCATGGATCATTGAATGCGGACACCTAATACATATATGACCAAGACAAAGCATACTAATTTTATCGCCCAAAAGGAAGTGGTTGAAGATATTTCCCAAACCTATTTTGCCACTTTATGTGCCTTTACAGTCTATAAACAAATTGGCTTGTATACTTCTTGACCAATTAGCTAAAGATATTTACCAAATAATCCTCATAATATTGCATGAGCATTGATTGTCTTCCCCTCTCACATTGATACAAAGTATAGCCTCCTTAGTCCTGGCCAAGATCAAGCAAGAGTGTAAATAATGAAAATCTAGAAGAATAAATACTTTAAGAAAAGAAGATTTAATTACAAAAGTTGTAGAGGGGTAGAAGGAAGGAAGGAAGATATGAATTTACAAATACATTTGCAAGGTAGAATTGATATACCAACTCTTGAAGTTAAAAGGGATATAGAAAATTATTTGCACTATTTTAGATCTTCTATTTTAATTTATGTTTCATATCTTACTTTATTTTATAAATATATAACTATATATTAAATATTTTTCTATAAAAAAAGTGAATAAAAATTAAATACGCTTAACACGTAAACATTAAATTAAAATAATAAATAAAATACTAAATGAAATAAAATATTAAAGTACATTTGCACAAATCGTGAACAGCTGAATCTATGCAATGGGTTCGAGGGCAAAGCTCTAATTAACTCAGGCTTTGTTTTGTTACGTTTTTTCAAAATAAATTATTTTGGAAGAATATAATTAAATATATGCTTTTTTTTCTCTCAAAATAGTTTTTAAAATGATCAGATTATTCTTATAATTTAACTGATAAATGATCAAAAATTTCATATTCTTTACATCACAATTATTATCATCACATATATATATATTTACATATCACAATATTTTATTACTATTTCATAATAAAAAGTACTATTAAAATTTATTTACACACTCAAAACAACAAAAATGCATTAATTTAATTGCTACAGTGGAATTTGTCTCATCCCAAAATACAAACAAACATACCAAACTTTCTTAAAATAAATTTTTTACTATTTTCAAATCATAAACAAATGTACATCACATTTTTCAATATAAATTTCACATTTCTCAACCCTACTCCCAAAATTCATTTTTTCAAAATATATAATCCGAAACACATAATTTGTGAATAAACATTACCTTAATAATTATTGAAAAGATCTTAATTCTGTTTTTGAGCATCATCAAGAATAATATTTTATTTTGATGGGTAAAAATATCTTTTTTTTATTATTTTTATTACAAAACGGAGGTGGGTAATCTAGTAATCTCACTCTATGAGTTCCAGCCCAACAAGTAACCAGCTGCTTGTTATAATCCCCATCAAGCTCTCAAGCGCCTCTTCCCGTACAGGGGTCTCTCCGCCTTAACCTCTTCCCCTCCCTCTCTCTTCTGCATAGTTTTCTTGACTCAAAATTTGTCAGCCTTTCTCTCTCCTCTGCTTCTCCTGCTGAGTGATGGCTCTGAGCCCTCGTTACTCTTATACCTCCCACATCAACATTATGCTCAACACCACTTTCTTTCGTCATAAGCATTGAAAGAATTTCCCCCCTAATTTTTCTGTGCCAAAAGAGTAATGTGCCTTTGAAATTCTCCATATAAAAATTCAATCTTTTTCAGCGAAATAAAAAAAAAAAAAGCTATGGATGGTGGAGGGGTTTATGATGATTCTCCCATGGCAAATGTTTTGTTAAAGAATGAAAGGATTCCTTGCACTTCTGAGGTTCTTGATTCTATTTGGGTTCCAAGTTCTTCCCCTTCTTTTCATGGTATTCTAATTTTTTTGCACAGATTCTTCTTTCTTTTTGTTTTTACATGTCTGATTGTTCTTTCTTGATTGCCTCTTAGTGTAGCTGCTTAATTTTTCTTGCATTTTCCATCACTATGATTTGTGGGCTCTTTTCTTGATTACTTAAATTATTTTTTCCCCCATTTTGTATGCTGTTGTTTTGATTATTGTGGAGGAAAAAGGTCTGAAAGGCAGTAGTTTCTTGCTTTTGGGCAATGCCTTTCTGCTGTAAATATGTTGCCTTGGCAATGAAAAGTGGCTTTTGGATAAAAACTGTACCTGCTGACCAACATGAGAATCCAATGATGAAAGCTTTTCACACATTGATGTTGGATTATTGTTATTACAAGTATTTGGTAAGAATTGAACATCTTCCTTATGGTTACTCTGTTTCAGGCTCTGCATCCATGGTGAACTTTGAGGATGTCCGAGGGGAAGACAACAATACTGAGAGGCCATTCTTCAGACAGATAGATACCAAAGTGGAAAATTGCAATGAGGACTTCGATGGATGCTTCCACCAGCCGGAGAAGAAACGGCGGCTCACGCCGGATCAAGTCCAGTTTCTTGAGAAGAGCTTTGAGGTGGAAAATAAGCTTGAACCAGAGAGGAAAGCCCAGCTTGCCGAGGAACTTGGCTTGCAGCCTAGACAAGTTGCAATTTGGTTCCAAAATCGACGAGCCCGTTACAAAACTAAGCTGCTTGAGAAAGAATATGACTCTTTGAAAGCAAGCTATGACAAACTCAAGGCAGATTATGATGCCCTTTACAAAGAGAATGAGAAAATGAAAATCGAGGTATAAGCAAGAATTCTCAAGAATTACGGCCTTTGGCTTCGTTTTTACTGTTTGGAAATGAATTCTCAACAATTGAGTTGTGATCTCAAAATGAATTATCAACAACCCGGTTCTTTAGTTCTCAAGAATTCTCAAGTGTTTTTGAATTCAATTACATAAATTGTTTCTCACAAGGTATCTTCTTGCCAATAGGTTAATTTGCTGACGGAGAAGTTGCTAGATGGAAATCCCAAGCCGAAAAAATGTGATCCCATTAGTCCATTGGATTCACAGCCGAAGAAGAAGCCGATTTTCTCTCTAGAAGGGCCACCGGCGGTGCCGGCCGGCCGGCAGGAAGATGCAGCTAGCTCGGCAAAGAGCGACGTTTTGGACGACTCGGACAGCCCACATTATACTGATGGGAATCATTCATCATTGTTAGAGCCTACTGCTGATTCTTCACATGTATTTGAGCCAGATGGTTCTGATTTTTCTCAAGACGAAAATGATAGCCTAAACGGGAGCCTTCTGCCCACCTCATGCTTCCCGAAACTTGAGGTTGAAAGCTATGATGATTTGCAGCCAAATTCTTGCAACTTGGGATTTCCTGTTCAAGATCAAGGGACATGGTTCTGGCAAATTTGAGTTGAAACTTGGCATAGGAAGGGGGGATTTTTGGTTTTTGCATGTTGTTGGTGTTGTGTTGTGGCACTATCTTCTTGTGTAAATTAAGGTTGAGGATCAATAATGAAGCTTTTGGTTTTCTTGCAGGAAGATGTTAAACTTGCCCTTTTGTTGAAGATGATTGGGTCTAATCTGATTTTAACACCAATTAAACTAGGTCTGTGTGTATTAAGGCTTAATTTTAATGATTGTAATTGTGTTGGGTTGTTGCTCACATTTTCGGCAAAAATTAAGCATTCATTAGTCACTTTACAAGGTAGAAATAAATTAAATCAAACGTGTTTGATATTTTTGCCTATTGAGACAATGGTAAAATAAATTAAAAAAAATAGAGTTTGCAAATAAGATAGCTGATACTGGTAGCCCTCTTGCTCTCCTATTTTAAAGAATTTTCATAACCCTAAATTTTGGTGCCAACAAAATTTTAGAACGTTAGAATTTTATAAATTATATTAAAAAGTAACGAAATTCTAATTTATTTTTAAAATTTTAATAATTCATATTAATTTAGATCATTGTAATTACGAAGTTGTTATTATCGACATAATTTAAGTTTCAAAATTTTATATAATTTAAATACTTCAATACCTTATTTTAAAAATAAAATTTAGCATCTTATAAATTTTAAAAAATAGATTAGTATATGATTTTATAAAATTTTTAAATAAACTTAACCAAATATCTTCTCGGTTCTATGAATTGTGATTGTACAAACATTTAAGAGTGCGTAAAAGCACCTAAGATGATTGTTAAATTATACTAAAATTTTTAAGAGTTGTTTAAATAAATTTACTAAGTATTTTCTATAACTTATAAATTTTTAAATATCTTTTAACATATTTTAAAAAATTTATAAGTTTACTCCAAACACTCCTTAATCAATCGTAATTCGTAAATATATATAATTTACATGTTATTTCAAGAATTTTCACGACTCTTAAATTTTGGTACAGCCATAATTTATGCAACGGAATTTTCATGATATATTAATGGTTCGAATTTGATCGACTCTTCCAAGAATTAACTCCCCTTGATATATTGCGAACAACATAAAACTTTATAAGCCCACAGAATTATCAAGAAAGCTAACGCATATTCAAGAATTATGAAAAAATAAAAATAAAAATAAAAATGTGTGCTTATTTTGATGCTTCTGGAAGGGATGATTAATTCACATTAAAATATGAAATATAAAAAGGATGTCACAGAGTTTGAACACTGACAACTAGGAAGAAAAGTAGGGTTGTACCCATAAAAGTCAAGTTTTTTGAAAGGGGTTTACTCCAACGTTCTTCCATATGCCATGACTTTTAGCACAAATTTGGGTTACTATAGATGCTGACATTTTGTCCTCCAAAAATTTTAAAAATTTCAAGTATTCTGAGCTGTCACATTACTAAAATCTTACATGAATATCATGCTGATCAAAAATAGTGTTACATGTGTCAAGTGTCAACCCATCTTTGGGTCCATAATGGAAGTTACTTAACCTACAATAATCTTGTCATTTATTCCATTAATTTGGTTTAGGATATATCATTTTAGTTTAGGCATGAAGGAATACTAAAAGTGCCAAAAACATTTTCCCAACACTTTTAACCATCGGTGTCTTTTCTGTCTTGTTAGGTCGGTTCGATTTTATCTAAATTGATCGACAATTATTTAACTGATTGAACTATAAAAATTTGGATAATACAAATTAATCTATGTTAGTTATTATATATTTGTCAATTGGTTGGCGTATATGAATACTTTTATTATTGAGTTTTTTTAGGCATGCGTTCGTTTTATTTTCTTCACTAATTTTTAATCTTTTTTTTACATTTATTCCTCACATACTTAATTTAGTATCGAAAAATTTTTCGTTTGATGAATTTGAAAGATCCTAATCTCTTATGCGATTTCATGATCATATTCGGATCACTTGAATTTTGGCTCGGAGCCCCACTTGTCTAGATCCTCTAAATAGACGAACTATTTCCTTGATAAATTTTTAGTATTTTATAAGATAATATTCATGACATCGTTTTAATTTTGATTATATGTTACTACAAATATCTATATACTAATAATTTGAGTAAATTACTCAACATAGTGTAAAATTATCTACAGGAAGTTTTCAAATAATCCCAGAAGATAGGTCTCATTATGTTTAATTTTTTTAAAATTAATAATTTTTATTATTAATAGAATGCTAGTCCCTTTTTGATATGTTTTCAAGTAATGCGTTTAAACATCCTCATTTACACCTTTTGATTCTCATAATCACAACCTATGCAGTAATTACCATTTACAATCCACCCGTTATATATTCCATTATTACTATTTCATTATGATCTTTTTGTGTTTATCATAATCTTTTATTTAAGATATTTATTTATACATTTATGCACACATGAGGAATCAACATTCTTTAAAGTTTAAGTACTAAATCTCATACATATAAATGTGAGGTGAAATGGTACTGAACAATTGATCATTGGGCATTTGAAGTTTGAACACAGAAATAGAGACGTAGCATTGGGGAGTCCACACGAGCAAGAGATCAGCTAATGGACTGACAAGTCACATTTGGTGGTTTGGCTATAAATGCTGAAATGTGCAGCAGTTAATGGCTGAACTAAAAGCTTGGCTGGGATGAACCATAAATCTAACTATATACAAAGAGAGGATAGGGTTGTTGTTTTATCAGTTTTCTTTTTCTTACCAAGCTTTTATCAGCTGATCAAAAGCATGAATAGTCCATTTTCCATGGATGGTGATATTTATATGCTTTGCAATGATGGGCTGTTAGCTTTTTTTCTTGCAAAGATTTGTAATTCTACAATATTTGTTGCCACATAAATTTTTCAAAACGTGTCCAATATTCGATCAATAGTAGAACACTTTGTTTGACGTACAATAATATATTCAATTATTTTAATAACTTTATATATAAAATATCTAATCATATTTAAAATTCGTATCACATATTTGCAACTTCTTTTAAATTTCTATATCAACATACGGCATTCTGGTAAAGAAAGTTGTTTTTGTAATTATTTTAACTAAATGAATCAATTTATTTGTTTTTGAGAGTCTAACAGTAATCCTCTTATAACATTAATACTCTTATATTTACTAATCAACCCAACTTTTAAAAAATTGAATAAACTTTATTTTGAGGGTGTTTGTTAAGTTTATTTTAGTCTTATTTTATAATAAACATATTGAAGTTTGATAAAATAAAATTTTAGAATTTATATGCTGTTAGCTAGTAACCACAATTTGGTTAAAATTATAGAAGATTATTAAAATTTTAAAAATAAATTAAGAACTCTTTAGTTTTATGAAATAGTTCATAAAGCATTGATATTTTATCTAGGAAGCTTACAAGATATTTTCCTAAAAATTTTATAATATTTTATAAAATATTTTGAAGAGCTTATAATCTCATCAAAATACCGTATTTAGTATACATATTTATAACAGATCCACAACCTCTTCAAGAGTTCCGTATGATCAAGAATAATGTTATGTTAAAGAAAGTCATTCATATAAATTGTTTTGATGGATAAATTCAATATTCATTCTTCAGTTTCAACATCAATTCTCTCATTCTAATTTCCCTAACTTTTGAAAAAATGAAACACATAAATTTTGGCGTATTTATTATCATAAGAATCTACTTTTATTCAATTTATCTTTAGAAGAATTGATTTTATCAAATTTCGATTAGCCAAAACGCTTTATAAAAGAATAGGAGATAAAATAAATCTGAGACAACTTTAAAATTCCAAATATAAAAAATTAAAGTGATTTAAGTATCACAAAAATTTCTCCATGTCATCAAGTCACCAAACACCACTCAATTAAATTAATAATAAATCCCATACAAAAATCTAGTCACTGATAGTCAACAAACAAATGGGCGACGGCCACGTGTCCGCTGTCGCACAGTGTTCCCGTCAAAAGCAACTCTCCGTCAAACAGGGCACGCAACCACGCAGATGCGTACACCGCGGCCCGTGGGCCCACCAAAGGCCCCTTAATGGTATCCGGGACTGCAACGTGCCGGGCGGGTAACGGTTGGTGCGAAAGAATGGGCCGGGCCCACATGGCCCACATTTCGCTTTCGCTCACTCTATCCCACCCGAGGTACAGATAAGAATGTAAATGCTGGAAGGTAATGTACTCAATTTCATGAGGGCCCAATGCTTTTTGGACTCGGCACTAAGGAGATTGGGCCTTTCTTTCGGTAGTGACAGCACTTCTTTTTTTTTTTTTTAATAAATAAATAAATGTATTATTTATGTGTTAAAAATTCATATGAAATATTAATTTTGAATCATAGAAAAAAAACTTTGTAATTTGAATGATATTTTGCAATGAGGTAGTTCAATTAATCTGATCCATTCCTTTTCAAAAAGATTAAGAATTTATATTCCTACTGAACGCGTTCCTCTTTGGGGTTGCACATTGAAAATTGATTTTATTAATTAATTCATTTTTATTTTTACCAAAAACGATTTAAGAATTTCAATCATTACTTTGATATTTCAAACTTATGAAGTACGAACAATTGTATAATTACAATCAATAATTAAATATAATAAAAAAATATAATGACAATATATTAACCCTCGCATTTAGTAAAACTCAAGCCAATAACCTGTTAGCTGTGCCAATTTAAATAGAAAATTCGAAATCCAATAAAAGGGGATCAACAATTGTAAGTTAATTACTTTTATAATGGAAAGTTTATTTATTAATTGCTTTATAATATTATTGATCGAATAATTGAGTGATATTACCCTTATATATATATATATTTATATTTATGAGATTTGAAGTTTAAAAGCCAGGGAACTCCAGATGGATGTACATTAGGTATGTAACTTCTTTTTTCTCGTAAAAAGAAACCCTTTGTGAAGGGAAGGAGCATTGCCTTTTGAATACAAGTGTAAATATAATTCCTGGAACCTGACAAAGTTCCAATACCTTGGATATTTTTCTTCACAAATTAATGATGTCACAGATGTTGCGGTCATGGAGGGACTCTCATGGATCCCCACAATCCACGTGCGGACCACGCCCATGATGTCAGAGAAGTACTCAAACAGTAGCTGTCCTTTCATGCAAGAATGAGTGTTGAGGTTTTGGAGATCCATACCCATTTACGTGTATCTATCTATCAACTTGCCTGGTGTGGTTGGTTTCTTCTGGTTGTCGATTTCTTATTTGCCTTTATTCTTCTTTGTTTTGTAATTGGAGGTTGGAACAAAGCCCTAAAAAATGCACAGGTTCTGAATTTGGCCACGGATCGCATTTATGCTGTGGTTTCAACTCAAAAGAGCTAATTAAGGGCAGCTTCTGCAAACTATGGGCAGATTTTGTGTTAATTGACCTTGGTAGATTTGACTGATCTTGACCCTAATTGTGTTTTATGTCGTTCCCACTGTATGAATGATTGTGATCATGTAAATGGATCGTGAATTTTTTTTAGATATGTCAAACATAATTTTGATGAAATTCTTATCAAGATTTGTCCCGATTTAATTAATAATGGGATTTTTAGCTACAGAAAGATTCCAATTCGAGCCATAAAATATTCTCCTTCATGGATGGATTTTCAAGATACAACCCACTTTTGCTTGATGAATAAGATCAAGACAGCGTAAACTACAGTTTGGGGTACCTCCAGCCATGCGGAACTAGATTTTTTTAAGTGAATTTACGGGACTTTTTTCATGCAGCCTATAATTACCAAATATAATTGGAAGGTCACCCCAAAGTCACGATCCACTGGAAAAACAACATGGATCCTCTTTCCTCCAAAAGCCCGACAGAGTGAGAAGGAGAAAAAGTCGAAAATAACTAAAATATGAGACTGCTAAATTATAATAGAATTTTTATTTGGTTAGTCGAATAGAGTGATCGAACCAACTCCAACTACAAGAATTAGTATTAATAGATCACCAGACTACAATAAGAATTCTACAGAGTCAGTCGAATAAGTTACTACAACCTAGCCATCCACCAAGATTAGCATCAGTCGTGAACATTTCTCATGAATTATAATATTTTAGTTCGGACATTTGCTCGTATAATCTCATTAAGACAATTTTCATCATTACCATTCCAATTTAGTTTTACTTACATAGAACTCGATCTTGGTACTGTATTTTCTTATCAGTTAGATTTTTTCACTTTGCCTATACTCACAACAATACCTTTCTAATCTCACGTACCCTTTTGATGGAAAATTAAGACTTGCAGCACAAAAATAGAAGTCACAGTCCGTGGCACTGCCAACTGAACATGCGCAATGATGAAGAGAATATGGCAGAGTTTTTACAAATTTCTTGACCATTTCTGCTGTACATCAGAAAGCCTCAATCTCGTACACCCAAAATAGCAGATGCTAAGATTTGGGGGTCCAATGACCATACTATATTCCCTAGTCACTATCATTGAATAGCAATACAGATAACGCCATTTGATCAAGCAATCACTTTCCCTTCAGCAAAGGGCAACAAAACTGAAAACTTACTATTGAAAGGGCTAAAAACAGGGGGGTCTAAATGTTCAAGAACATACAACAAGAGCTCATTGTTTCTCATGATATAAGTGCTGCTTGTGCTAAAAATGGCACGGCTGCTGGTTGGCAAAACAGTGACGTTAGACGGTGCTGTTAAATGTACAAAAAACAATACAGAAGCACGGGGGAAAACACATTACTAAAAAGCTGCTCATAATCCAAGTCTCAACATGTAGCAAAATTGTCCACAACAAGTTAAAGGATATGCAATTTTCAGAGGAAACGACAGGGAAGAAACCCGTCTGGTACATTTGTTTCAATAGTGAAACCCTAGAAAGAAATTGGAAACACAGGCGATAAACTCATGATCTTCTGGGATGATTACAGATGATGATCTTTGTAATGAACCCAAGCATAACAGTTCTTTCAAACATGCAAATTAAGCATTGCCCCAAGGTCTGTTTTCTTAGCCATGAATCCACATTCCATATAAAAAGCAAGGCAAACACAGAATCAACGCAAAAACAATTGTTCAATGTCTAACACATGAAGTCTTTGTTGCACTTCATTAGCACAGCTAAGGGAAATTGTACGTCTGTGTGTGTGTGTGTCATCAGAAACATCAATGGAAAATGTATAGAAGTAGTACCAAATAAGCAACTGCCGTTTAATTGCCTGCATACTGTATATTTGGCAAACTAATTGTCATTTTTAGCCGTGTCATCCATTTAAGCACAAATATTTATCTGTTTGAAGAATATCTTTCACATTTTGAGCTGTATGAGTAGCAGCTATGCATCTCAAAAACATTGAGGAAATGTCTATCTTGCACATACCTAGTTATCCCACTGAAATGCAAATCTTGAATGCTTGAATAAATACAAATGTTATGCAGTGCAATGTCCTCCACAAAAGTTGAAAGAATGCCAATGCCCCTCCGGACTTGGGGGGCTCCTCATACAGAAATCTGTAACCATGATATTCTACAACTCGTGTTAGCCCTTTTCATTACAGAGGACCAACCATGTTATTATGCGTTCTTGAGATTTGTTTATTTCACTAAATTCACAGTGGAGAAAACTAGTTTGGCCATAGCTTGAGTTGACTCAAACATAAACTACATAAGAGGGGACTGATCAACAACTAGCACCTCTCCCCTTTCGTGGACTTGGTGAGAATGTGAATTTTGGAGAAGGGGATTCTCCAGTCAGAAGTCATGGCAGGTATAATCATATGACAATAAGTCTATCTTTTCACCCATGAACAAGCCCTTTCTCATTTTCCTTTTATGACTTACAAGCCTACGGGCAAGGCTGTAAGTAAATATAATGCCTCTTATTATAACAGAATCAAGCATGAAAAAGTTTATGGCTTGTTATATTCTATGTTGTAGCGCCTAAGGAACAGGAGAAACTCCCATCCAGCGCATTAGGTTCCCAACACTTGTATGTATCTTTCATATCCTTGATTTACTTCATACATTTGTCCTCAAGATGAATTTGTTGAATTCATTAATTCTAGAAATTCCTACACTTCATAGCCTTTTGTTATGAAAATATGGATTTGAAGATGGAAAGATAGAAGCCTTTTAAGTGGAAGATATGCAGGGAAATTTCCTAAAAGAATGTACCTAAGGAGATTTTTGTGCAACCACAAATCAACTTAAACAGTAGGAGGATGTCGGGCAAGTAAATGAAGATGGCATCCTTGCACAAAAGCTTGTAGTTATCTAGAATGATGAGGAGAGAAGGTCCAAGTCATTTGGTATGAGAAGAAGGCCACTATCACAGAAGTATAATGGGGAAAAATCTGTTTTGTTTTTAAAAATTTTCAATATGGCATTCTCATCAAATAGCACAACTTTTGAAGATGACCAGTTCAAACGAACTTATAACCATGTAAGTGCTCCTTTTTATTTATATGTCTCCAACATTACAGTGAAAGTTTTACCAAATATAAATAAATTTTTTCTCGCACTTCTTTATCTTCTTTCTTTGTGCTGGTTATGTAGTTCATGAATATAGTACACAGTTGTTACATGCATAAATCTTGAGAATTATTCAACAGTTTGATTTGCACTTATTCTAAAGCATTTCAAAGCTCGCACAAATACTTTCTTCTCTTTCCCATGACTTGGTATCATTACATATTCAAGTTCTTAACTGAAGAAAGATGGCATTGTTCCAAAGACAGAACTGTTGCGAAAATAAACAACAATTGCACAGTAAAAGTGATAATAGCACAAGTAAAAGGAAAAACAGCAAGAGTCACCAAGCCAGGGTTCACACCATACACGCCCTTACATCAGATAGCAACAACTCTTAAGAGAACATAAATTAGTATTACGAAATATTTTCCC
>JACGDI010005599.1:246081-264107 GCA_014898725.1 Jacaranda copaia
AATCAACCCCCCTCCCCCCCCAACCCCCCAAAATTAGAATGTTAATGAATAGTTCTTCCAAATTATGCTCTAAAATCGCAAGGACTACCAACAGTAAATCTGGATCAGATTTCATCTAGAAAATTAAATATAAGTCAGAGAAACAGAAGCATGTGAATTCTCTAAAAGAACACTTTAGCTCTCTTACACAGAGCACCGATTTTAGGGGATTAACGTAAGTAGCATACCAAAATACTCAGAATAGAAATCTAATGATCAGTGATGCCAACGTCAGCCCAATAATTCTAAAAGTAAGACAAATAATAGGCTAAATTTGAATAACAGACACAAGTATAGGTAAATTGAGGTACTAAAAATATCTGGAATTCTAAGTAGAACACAGAAATGTGAAACTAACCCAAGAATAGATAAGACAGTTAGCATTACAGGCTTGAGTTGCAACCAATAACCAACAGGAATAGCACCACGAAGCTCAAGCACTGGAAGCGTAGCCAAGGCAAAGACAACAGCTTCATCAGGCCAGCCTGAAGCCCGTAAAGAATTAGCAACCTTTACACCAAAGCCCGAAGCCCTAATAGAATCAGCAGCACCAATTGCAGCAGCTTTAGCATCCCCAGAAAATGCATACAAACCAAGAGACACAGATGCCCACAACAGAACCCAAAGAAGGAACTTAACTGGTTTTTCTTCAGACCCCCACAAAGATTCATCCTTTTCAATTGTTTCAAGAAAATCATCCGCTGAAGCTCTTGTCACACTGATTTGAGGATGGCCCGGATGAAATAAAGTTTGAAATGACAGCAAAGACTGCGACTTTGTGAGAATTGGTTTAAATTGAAGTGAAGAAAAATGGGTTGTTGGAGCTGAAAGTGGTAGTCTATGGCATTTTACACGAGAAATTGTCAAAAGGGCTGGTGAGTATGATAAAATGGAAGCCATTGATGATTGTGCTAAGTTTCAAAATTTAGAAATACTCTGCAACTGCTTCTTCACGTTCTAAGCAAGAAGAAGGCTTAGTACTTCATTAGTTTGGTAAACTGACGAAGAAATAGGATTAGCAGCCTATTCATAGAGTGGATTAATGCAGAGAGATTAAGATAGGAACAAGATTATGAGTGCATAGCAAACAAAAACTAAGAGGGGATTAATCGAGGTAGATAAGATTTTGGGTTTGTATTATGTGTTTAGGTTTATTGAGAACTTTGACATTCGATTATGCAGGAAGTTTGGCATAAGTCTCTGGCCGATATATCCCATGAGACGCCGCGATTTGGTTGCAACTTGACCATTTTTTTACGTGTGTGTGTTTTCCGATTTAAATTCACAGTTTCTTTCTTAATTCATCTTCTATTATATTATTTCAATATAATTTTATAAAAATAATTCAATATAAATTAAATATATTTAATATAAATATAATAAATTAAATTAAAATATAAAATATAAAATAAAATAAAAAATCCAATTTAATGTATTTTCAATAAAATTATATTGGTTTTCAAATAATTTTTCTTTATAGAATCTAAACTTACTATCCATCTATTTACAAAAATAAATATTAAAGACTTGACTCGTGAGAATGGAAGGTGATGTTTGGTTATGCTTTTTTGGGTGATTTTAATGTATCTTTTGACATAATGAATATTGAAAATGATATTGGAAAATGTAAAAGTTATGTTAAAAAATGTAGTAGACAATGTAAAAGTTCTGTTGGAAAATATAATGCATTTTTAATTATATTTTAGAAAATAGTTCAAAATTAGTTTTGAAAAATTTTGGTATGTTTGCTTGTGTTTTTGGGAAAGTTAAATTAATATTTTTTTATTAAATTTTGTGGTAAAAAGTAAATTGAGTTTTTTTTATTATTAAAATAATAATAAAGATATATGATATGCATATATATAACATATATATGTATATATTGAAAAATGGGGGAGTTTTGGGAATAATGAAAAATAGAATAGGGTATTTTGATTTTTTTTTTAGTATTTTAGAAGGAAAATAAGTGTATATTTAGTTATGTTTTTTCAAAATAATTTTGCCATGGAAAACATAACCAAACACTCCCGAAGATATTATTTGCATTTGTAGTTATTTTATTTTATATTTTTTTAAAAAAGATTACTTATTATATTATAATGTTAATAAATTAATTAAATATAATTGAATATACAATTATCCAAAAGTAAAGGCTATGTTTGGTTACATTTTGCCAAAATAAAATTGTTTTGGTAAAATGTAACCAAACATATAGGTTACCTTTTTGCCGAAACAATAAATTTAATTAACAGAATACCCTTTCAAATCAATTGACTTATTATCAAAAATTCAATATACATATTTATATATATATATATATATATCATGATATTTTGTCATTATTTTTACAATTAAAAAATCATATCCAATCATCACATATATATTTGATGCGGTTGAAAGATGTTTATAGTGAAAATGGTAGTGTTTGGGATGAATTCGACCAGGGAGGTCCAGTATTCAAATCAGTATTTCTCTCGAAGTCTGAAATATGCAACCACAACATACGTTAAACTAGCCGAGATGCTCCCAACTAAGGTACTCTGACACTCAAGTTATTTCTGATCGAGATATAGTAATCAAACATAATACTGAGAGTATAGAACGTTTATGATGTATTTGGCATTATCTTGAGCGTGGTTGAGCATGACGTATTTATAACCTTTTTCAAGCTTGATTTGACTATGGTGCTCTTATAAGATGTACTGACTTTTATCTTTGCCAGGAGGTTAATGGTCATTTCATGTCAAGATCCCGGTACTGTTCTAAATGGCTGAATATCCTATTTTTCAGGGTGAATAGTAACTCTAGAGGCGCTTCCCTGCCAAAAGTGATGGTATGGTTGGCAAAGTTGGTGACAGGGTTGGTGGTAGCGACTGTACCGATTGTCATGCGTCATTAATGCGGATATATGTTGCCTGTCAAACTAATAAATGCGGCGGAGATCTAAATCACCATCGGAGTGGGTCTTGAGGTCGATACATGTCGATCAGACCCGACTGTTAGAATATCTGGAGTGGTCCTAAGGTTGATGCAGGTTGACCGCGAACACTGCCAAGTGAAGTTGTACAGGTCGACCAAACAGACTTGATGTTGGGCCTGTTGGGCTTATTGGGTTATCCCATATCAATATTATTTAATTTTATTTTCATCTAAAAAATCTCTCAAAAAAGCATTAATTTAATTGCAATAGTAGAAATTGTCTCCTCGAAAAACATAAACAAACATACCAAAATTTCTTAAAATAAATTTTTAACTATTCCTAAAACATACATAAACACACATCATATTCTCCTACACAGATTTTACATTCTCCAACCTCACTTTCAAAACTTATTCTCCTAAAATATATAATCTAAAATGTATAATTTATATCCAAACATTATCGAAAAATTTCACATGAAGATTGTTTCTCGCATGTGTCTATAAAATAATCAATTGGAATTGATGCTTCGAACAATATTGAAAGATCACAAAAATTAGGTTTGTTTTACTATTATATTAACTTATTAAATAAAATTATGTTTTTAAATAGTTAAGAGTAAAACTTATTTTCATAATCTTTTAATTATTAGTAAGTCTCAACTCATTTTGGTTTGTTTTTGAATAATTTTTGAAAATATTTTTATTTTTACATTATAAATCATCAGTAAGTTTACAATTCAATCCCACTATTATTACATTGTCAAAATTTATTTATTTATTTAAAAATTTAACTAAATATAATAAAATTATTAAAAAAACTTATAATATTGTATAGAATATTTTCATTTAATTATTTTACAAAAATTTTAACACCGAAAATTGCTTGGTATACTATTATGTTCGAACAATAATTTTAAATAATATTTTAACTACAATTTTGAAAGAAATTATATGCTAAGTCGGGGAGCTGAAAACGAAGTAGCATCGGATGGAAAACGCAGTGGAGCAGGTACAGAAGACACTGCAAGAAGACGACGAAGATCGACAAAAACAAGAAGAAATCTGGAGCTGGGGCGCCGGCACTGACGGGCAGCTAGCGACGGGGCGGCTGCAAGATGAGCACAGCCCACAACTCCTACGCTCCCTCTCCGCGTTTGGGCCTATTACTTTTCTCTCTTGCGGCGGCGCACATGTCATCGCCCTATCAGCCGGTAGACTCTCTACTGTGTGGAAAACATGCACTACACGTACCTACTGCGTATATTTCTTGATGGGTTTTGCTTTTGGGTGCAGGTGGAAGAGTGTTGACGTGGGGGAGGGGCACTTCTGGTCAGTTGGGCCATGGCGAGATGGTTAATTGTTCAGAGCCGAAGGCAGTCAAGGCTTTGGAAGGCTTTGTTATTACTCATGTCTCTGCTGGATGGAATCACTCTGGGTTTGTTTCGGGTTGTTTATTTTCGCCCTTGTTAATTGGTTATGATTCTATAGTAATCATTCAATTTGTAGATGTTTGTGGTTGGCAATGAATTATCTTGTGATTTGGTTTGTGATTTAGTTTCAGTGATAAAGTTGTTGATTTTAACTTTTAGC
This sequence comes from Jacaranda copaia, assembly GCA_014898725.1. Classification (NCBI taxonomy): domain Eukaryota; kingdom Viridiplantae; phylum Streptophyta; class Magnoliopsida; order Lamiales; family Bignoniaceae; genus Jacaranda; species Jacaranda copaia. The sequence goes on from JACGDI010005599.1 coordinate 250,633, forward strand.
ATTTTCAAATCCATCAAGCTGTTTATTGTTTAGCTTTTGTCATGATAATGTGTGTGAATCCAGGGAAATTCCTGGGGAATGTTGGAGTAAGTATGGAGGTGTGGATATAGGATGGAATCGTAATTTCCAAAATCTGAGTGAAAACTGGTAGAGATTCAACTGAGAGATTTCTAATAAATTCCAGCTTTTTTTGCTTGTAAGATATTGCTAACAAGATTGATTTTAATGATACAATTGTTCCATAATCAAAAATAGTTGAAGTATCTTTTGCTGCAACATTCATTTAGGTGGTGGCAGTAATATTAGAAGATGACTGATTTGGAAAACTTGTTGGTTGAAGAACACTTCTTGCTACCAATTCATGAACAAAAAATTCTTGTTTTTCATCTTTGAGGAGTTTTGGTTCTCTCCATTTGTCCCGCTTCCTTAATTTGTTCTCTCTATTTTTATATAGTCTGTTAAACAGTCACTTCACTTATTAGTTATTATTTAAATGCCTTGCTACTTTTCAGACGGTGGTGCCATTTTCACCTGTGGAGATGGTTCATTCGGTCAGCTTGGCCATGGTGATTATAAATCACAATGTTCTCCTATAGAAGTAGTGTATTTCAGTTCTAAGCATATTGAGCAAGTTGCTTGTGGTATGCGACATTCACTAGTATTACTCGGAGGTAATTGCCTGGAACCTTCAATTCCTTCTTTTCATTTTACTGATGAGATGAAGTGGAAAGCAAAAAGATGTCTGTCATTAACTTTGCTCCGATCCCATCATAGTTGCAAAGACAAATCCTGCCCCACCAATGCTTGGAGATTAAGTTATTGTAGTCTGTATTTATGACACATATGTTTTCCTCAGTACCCTCATAAATAAATGAACTAAGGGAAAAGAGTAGAGAATCTATTATTAACTATATATTAATGCAGTTGATGGAAATGAGTATGGTTGACAATAGCTGAACTTTTATCCATAGTTACCTTCTACAACATGGTGTAAAGTCAAGTTAATTTAGGAGAGAATTTTGCGCAGTTTGATTCATAATGTTTTATTTGTGAAAGTGAAACTGTAAGTTTGCATAAGGGATGGTTTGTGTGAGATGTGTGGTGTACACATGGATATCTTTGGATTTATCAGCTTGATGAATTAATTTCAAGATAAGGCTGTCCTATTATAGAGGTTTTGGAGGTTCTAAGTCCTTCTATTAAAATTTGCTTTGTCCTTGGTTGTTGGTATCAAACAAGCATGAATTTGCTTTTGTTACTAGCTTCTTGTGAGTTGGGAAACATTAGTCTTCTCAAAGCTTCTTCTTTATGTCTCACAGAAAGGCATTCTTCGATAATGGTCATCTTTTAAATCTAGTGCCAGCCTGAGAAATTCTTCAATATTTTTCTCATCAATATTTAAAGACAATAATAATTAGTTGATTATCATCAAACAGTTTTCTTCTGGTGGATAAGGAATTTCATGAATGCAGAATGTTTAAATCAATGAGGTCACTTCCTTGTCTGTTTGCTTACTTTTATCATGTTTTTTTGCAACAAATTCTTTCTTGGTTGTGAATAGGAAAAAATATTATAGTGCATCAGAGGAATCATAACTAGTAGATAAAATTTGTATCAGTTCAGACAATGAAGACCATCAAGTGTATGGATTTGGGTCTGGAAAGCGTGGTCAACTGGGCATATCTACTGACAAAGTGAAATCAACAAATCTTCCTCAGATAACCGTGGGGTTGACAAATCTTACGATTGTCAGAGTTAGTGCAAATGGAGATCATAGTGCAGTATTATCGGGTGAGTCCCGCAATCTATCTCTTGAATGACCTCACATGAGGGGCATGCTAGCCTATCTCATTACTGCAACCGCATCTTATTTGCCAAGCTGTAGATATAGCACAACATGTGAAAGCATTGTAGTAATGGATAGAGAAACTTATTTTCTAAGGTTACAGACAATCTTATAGAAGTACTTATGTTATTCCTTTGTCTGATTTGGTTGTCTTGCTGTTGCTGGCACCAACAAATAAGCTGATGGAAGTCTATATACGTGGGGAAGAGGATTCAGTGGTGCTTCAGATGTGTACATTCCTCATCATTTTGATGCATCTTCATCGTTCAAAGAGATAGCTCTAGGATGGAATCATGCTTTACTGTTAATGAGTACGAAACTTCTAGTTTACTAATTGAACTATCTCAAACACAAAAAGCACAAGCAAAGTGAAGAACATATTGGATGTGCAAAATTATATGTTTCATTTGTTTTCAGGAGATGGCGAACTTTTCATGCTTGGTGGTAATCGTCATGGAGTGCTTGGTGATCCCCAAAAAACATCCTTGTCAAGTGATGCATCTAGTAATGTCCCAATAATTGAAAATTCACATTTTTCTCTGAATTTTGTTATTGAAATTCATTTCTCATGTTTTAACACAAGATCTTTGTCTCTTACTTTTGTCTACACACACTATTGTGACATCATGATACTGTCTTACCCTCAGAATTTTTTCACCTTCCATGCATAACAAGATGACCCTATCATGATACAAGACCATGTAGTGTTCCTAACTGATTTTATGCATGTCAATCAGTTTCTTACCCTAAGACACAAGATGAACGCATAAATGCTTTACAAGCTAAGGATAGGTAGACGAGCTTATCTTTTCTCAGTTCAATCTAGAAATACTCTATGCTGGAAATTTGCACAGAGCAGTATCAAATGCAACAATAACTGACTGTTTCTTTTTTAGTCCGCCTTTTAAATTGTTCTGTGTCCAAAAGGCAGAAATGCACAAGCTGCTAGAATATGCTTGCACAATTCCCATTATTTTCTTTTGTACTGCACCAATTTAGCAATTTTGATTTTGTTAGATGCAGAAATAGTTCTGATGCATAGTGAATTTTATTCCACTTTTGATAGGAAAATCAAAGGATGGTATTATGCAAATAATTCCCTATCTTACGGAAACGAAAGTCCTACAGATTGCTGCAGGAGCAGAACACTCTGCCTTAGCGACAGGCAAGCAATATACATGCTCACTTTTGATTTTTATCAAGTAATCTAAGTTAACTTAGGATTCATTTTCAACTTTGCAGATGATGGATCTGTAATGACATGGGGCTGGGGAGAACATGGGCAACTGGGCTTGGGGGATACAAATGATCAAACTGGCCCTCAGGTGGTGGACTTGGGCCATAAGGTCACCGTGAGACATGCTACTTCTAAAGTGTATTGTGGCAGTGGGTTTTCCTTTGTTTTGAGGACATATGATGTGGATTCTGAATCTAGATAGAAGGAAATTGAGGATTTGAGAGCATATTTGACACGGTTCACAACCCACATAGCAGCCTCGGCTTCAAGGATGACAATTTTTTAAGATCATGGTTTTGCATCAAAGTTTCTTGAATTGGCTGCTGTGAACTCTGCAGGTCTGAGAAATTACAGATTAACATAATACACAGAACTTCTTGTGATGCTGCAAAGAACAGAAATTGAAAGACTTTGCAGATTCTGAATGCAAGAAAATACTAGAATTGGCGAACTTTGGGGAGAAGCTTAAGCTATTAAGGATCCTCCTTTATTTGATTTTTGTAATTCATGTCGTTGTTCATGAGGTACATATTTTATCTGCCTTGATTGTAGATGGCAACAAGATATTTGAAATTTGGCGGAATGTTTCAAATTATAGTATAAAAATATGTAAAAATGACCACGTATAGTTTCTTCTCAAGCACCAACACACATAAGAAAGAATTGATAATTTCCTGAGATGAAGTGCCTCCGTTCACATGGTCACGACACAAAAAATAAGGCAAAATAGACTACCGATACCTTTCGTAGTGAATCAGCAAAAAGAATTACAAGCAAGATTTACCAACTACAGCTCACTTCTGTATAACAAAGCTGCTCTACCCTACTTCTTCACTTCTTTTTCCTGTCTAGCCTTCTAAAACAAATCATCCTATGTCTGCTGCTGCACATTCATGAAACAAGAAGAATGTTATTGTCATATCCATTATTTTTTACTATGGGGCGCAGAGGATCGATTTTCCATACGCCATCGACAATAAACTTGATCTGCAAGAAATTATTGTATCAATCTTTAATGACGAAAATCAATAGTTAAAAATGGAAATTATTCAATATATGGTCATTAACCAACCTCATATGTACCAGGATACAACTTCAAGTTTACAGAAAAGATGCCTGTCTTTGATTTCTCCATCTTTCTCTGCAATTCAGACAAATCATGGTCATAGAATCACACCATCAATCTGCGGTAACTCTAAAGCATTGTTAATGAAAGTTTTTTGTTTCCAGCATCCACAAACTTCAGTATAGTTTCTGTTGTTAGTAATTTAAAACAAAGACAGTCTGGTTTCATTTAAGTTACACTACTATGATTTTGACTTTCAATATGGCCTTAATTGCCCCCCATAGTTATGTTTATATCAAACTCTCAACTTATAGCAAAATACAATAATGAAAGAACAACAGTTGAATCACGTGAACAACTAAAACATGGCATGAATGGAGTTGCTAACCCGAGCTTCTGAGCAAATCTACCTCATGCATGCTACTTTGTGGAATCTGAAAATGTTTGCTCAAATAGGGATCTGGTGAGGGAAGGGCAGCTATGTAAGGACAGATAGATGAGTTATATGCGACGCTAGAAGCCATGTTCACCTAGTTTTCCCTCCCACCCTTTTCAATCTTGTCCCACTCAACATATACTTCTCAATGCTTTTCATGAAGCAACTGGGATACTGTCAGACATATTTTGATACAAGAAATGTGTCCCTCTGATGATTTTTAGAAAAAGCTAGAAAAATAATTCCAACATTATGAAAGAATGTTATTGTAGATATAAAAAAGCAAAACAGAGGAAGGGTAGGTCCTCAACTGGAGCTCTTATTGTTGAAGAATAAAAAGAAAAAGAAATTGGAATAGAAATATTTGGAGAGCAAACACCAGTAGTGCCGTTGTGGTGAATGAACTACTTAACAAGAACAGCAAAAACCTCATACATGAATTTGTAACTTTACTACTGGCAGCAGTGTGGGTGAGAGAGAGAAGTGGAAGCGACTATCAATGGCGGCAGTAGGTGGGTTGAACATAAAGGGTGACATCTGTTCTGTTTTACATATCTCTGGATTGTTGGATGTGTAATGTCCCTCTTTTAACACTCATGGGTTGCATTCTAATGCTTCTATTATCAATTTTTGACAGTGGACGAATGGGGTTGAATGATCTCATTCTTAAAGTTGAGTGGCAAATCTGCAGGACTAATAGCTACCAGCAGACAGAATCTAATCAAAAGTTTGGGCCATATGTCCATCAAAATGAAAATGCTCAATGTAAGCTCATTCATTCATTTAAGCATTTCTATAAGTACTCATTTATTACATCCAGTGGAGCTAGGAAAACCCAAAAGTTGGCTACAGCTACTCCTAATGTGTTTCATGAGGGCCAAACTGATTTCATGAGATGCAAGAATGTAAACATGCACAGAAGGTTGACAGAAAGAATTGTAGTTCTTGGACATACTAAAATGAAACATAAGCTCCAAGGCATCAAGAAATATCTAACCTGAGTTGTCCATCCATCAAAAGATCCTGCTAAAAGAACCTCTGAAGCTGAATTAGGCCAAACTACGCTGGTGGTCCGAAGAAGTTGTAATGCTTTATGAGCATCATCTATCCTCTTCTGCTTCAATTGTACCATATTTTGTGCATTGCTGTGACAGTACAGCAGGGACATGACATTTTGAACTTAAAAAGTAGCTAGTGAACAGCTAGAAACCAAAAAATTATATTAGACAACATACGTTATTGCTAATGCCATTTTCCCCTCTAGAATTGCCAACTTGGCTCTTATTGATCTCAATCTCTCCTGAGCTCTTATGAACTCATTCTCTTCGAACTCCCATGCATCAGAAAGCTTCTGCATATCATTTGAGCTTCCAGTTACCTAGCAGAGAAAATGTGCAATGATGAACAAGAGCACCAGATAACAATTTCAAGATAAATGAAAATAGTTGGGCATTTTCTCGTTTATGTAGAATTCAGGTTACAACTTCTCGACAATTATCTTTATTCTTAATGTTATCCCTTTAAGATCAAAATAGATGGATGAGAAAAATTAACAGTTCACTTCAAATGAAACTTTATTTATTGACCCGATTGTGACGCATGCAGTAATTCGTAAGGGGCATTACTGCATGTAAAATTAATGAGGAAAGTGAAATTACAGAAAGCAGACTGCGCACCTCCTCCCTATTAGATCTTAAGAAACGAAGAGTTGTGGTAAGCTCAGATTCTAGATACTGAAGCCGAGTTCGTATTTGATCAAGACTGATCTCTTTGTGTTTGTCCCAAGCCTCAGTATATTCTTCATTTGCTACAGTTATTCCAATATCATAAGTTTCATTATCAGTTTCCACGTCATTTTTGCTGAAAGAAATCTCAGCAGCTGCATATCTCATTGAGTTTAAAACACTGATAATTAGACATAGTTAAAACATAAAAGAACCTTGTCAAAGATTAGTAAAAAGTTAAGTACCTTCAAAATCTGTACGTTGGAACCCAGCTCTCCGACTTGCCCAAGTTCTCCAAGTTTCTGGTTCAGTACTTGGGCTGATCTTACCACTGGAGGTACTCAATATTCCATTATGGTGGAAATTAGGCGTGAGTCTGCTATTTTCTCCACGGTCAGTCCTGGCTTTTACAATTTTAAAAGCACCACATCCCATGTTTTAGAATGCAATTAATTATATGAACTACCAACTAAATCAAGACAAATTGGTCATTACTTCCTCAATGGACAATCACAGTTGGTTATATAGCACCTTTTTCCTACGTAGTACTCATTCAGCAAAACAAACTTACCAAAACCTAAAGAGGTATCAAAGTGCATGTCGTCTCCCTCATCTTTACTTTTGGCATGAGCTTCATATCTATTTTTTGCTAAATTGATTCCGAAATCGCTATTCCTCTGTCTCTCCAATCTGCTCAATATACCCTCAATCCCCGTATCTTCATCAGCACCAATTTCTCTAAGCCAGAAAAAAAAATTTCAAAAAATTAATATTTCCCGTAAAATTAGCATCCATTAAACTATAGTCATCATAGGTACAAATTCAAGAGGATAACTGTTCACATAAGTTAGCATTCTTTTCTTGCCAACTTCGACACCTACCATTATACGGCTCATTTAACATTGAGCCACTCAACAAGTCATAAAGAGTAGTCCAAAACTCCGAAGGGAACAAATATTTTCTGCGTTCTTTTTAGTCCTTGTTTATTTTTCAAATGATAATATTGGAAGTCATAAAATCTTGTATCTACTAGCACAAAACAATGAAATGGGCAATAATATTCAACAAAATTACCTACGAAAGGCAAAAAGTAACACAAGAGAGTCATAAATAAGGCACATTATCAAGAAAACTCCAGGAATAAACGACTCACAGTGATCTACCCAACGACGCTGGAGCAGCCAATTGCAAAGAGTCCAAATTCCCAGAATTAGAATTTTCTTCAGAAGACAAGCCTTCTTCTTTGGGATACCCCAAGAAAGAATCATAGTGGGAATTAGAATTTTCTTCAGAAGACAAGCCTGCTTCTTTGTGATACCCCAAGAAAGAATCATAGTAGTGTTCTCTCAAAGAAGCACTCTCTTTATAACTCTCAACTCTCCTCTGAAACTCCCCAATATCAAAATCCATTGATTCATCAACATTATCTCCCACATTTTCTTCATCCCAACCGAGCGAATACCACCCACCTCTCTTCTCTATAGCCTCCACCAAATCGACTCTTCCCGCTTTCATCAACTCTTTCTTCGTCGGAAACATCGTCGGTTTCTCAGATTTCGCCATGAAATTCATTATCTCCGCCTCCAGTTCCACGTCCCCCTCACTCGGTTTACACCAGCAACACCAAGAATTATCAAGATTCCTTTCAAATTTCCACGCCCTCCTCGCTTCTGTAAAACCGAACAACCCACTCAAAACAACAGCTTTCTTGAATTTTTTAGCCCTTTTCTTCGGATTACACTCAAAAATCAGTGAGGGGATGTGAGGACAGCTCAAACGCGAGAAGGGATACTGGGACTTTGGAATGTGCGTATGACTGGTGATGAACGACAGCATCGTTCAGGCATTTCGTTGATCACTTGACGATTCTTGTTTTCCTTCGAGGGAGAAGGGGGAAGAATGAGGAGGAGGGAGGAGTTACAGAGCTGAGCAGTTGAGCAACGAACACTGAAAAATGTGTATGCATTTAATGGTTGTCTACTGTTGCTGATTTTCTACTTATACTATCATAATCCAATAATAATAATAATAATAATAAAAGCCCATTTATCAACACTTGGTCCTCACAGATGACAACTTTATCCCTGAGAAAAGATTATTAAATAAATCATTGTCAATTCTCAATTATAGTTAGTAGTTAATAGTAAAAAATGGTTGCAAAGCAAATTACACTTAAAAAGTTTACTTGTGTGTTAGTTTGAGTATAAGATCACCTAACAAAATTTATAAATTTGTAAATCGTTGATATGCATGAATTTATTGATAGAAACAGTGAGGAAATTTTTAAATAATTTAAAGAAATATAATTTATTGCCAAATAAACTACGTTCCATATCGAAATATTACAAGCACCTCTCCTATTTGGGTTATTGTGTCATGAATTTGAAACTTCGCATATTTACATCATCTTTTACTAAGATGAATACAATCGTATGGGAATTCAGAACAATAATATGATAAATTAAAAAATATTAAAATACATGCTTGAGTTGTCACTAATCAATTGATCAAGTGAATTATTTACACATACAAAGTTTGAACTTCAAACTTAAATGACTCCAAAATATATTCGTATGTGAAATAAAAAAAATAAAAGAATAAATAAATACACCCTTAGATACTTTTACCTCTTGATTCAACTAAGTATTGTTCATAGACTTACGGAAAAAGTTACCTGATGATGTAAGGAAAAAGTCAAAAATTCCCCCTCCATTTTATATTGCAAAGTTTGAGCTAAAATTGGAGAAGAGGGGAAGGAAAGGCATAAATCAGCCCACTTGGCAAGAATAATATTAATTAATCAAAGAATCAAGATAGGTACAATTTCATGTATGTATAATTGATAGAATTGGATCAAATTCTAGGGTGGAATTTTCCAGAACTAGTCTTGATTCCTGGCCAGTATTTGGGGGTAGGAGATGGGAAAATAAATAGTCGCATTTTGTGGTTTGGAGGGAAATAGACACACAAAGAGACATGTGCAGATGGATAGAGTTGGGGTCAACTTGAATCTGGGGTTTGGACGGATAATTACTTGGTGCTATTTTGTCTTTCAACAGATATTACATTTTTGCACCCCAATATAGTAAAAAATGTCGGATATTGGGTAACAGAAAATTTTTCAATATTTAAATTGATAAAAAGAGTCAATTAAATTTGAAGAAAAATAAAACTTTATGCACATAACACATTTGAGTGTTTATATTTCTTTTTTTTTTTCATAGTTTGGATTATGGCTATTGACGGGTTATATTCGGATAAAATTAATATAATTCGAATTCAAATTTTGATGTATTTGAATTTAGTATGTTAATTAATATTATATTCAAGTTTAGTAGATATTTGAAACCCGACAAGAAAATTAATTTGATTTAATATCTTTTTCCTTTTTCTTTATTCGTATTATATGAAAAATATTATATTTTTAAAGTAATTTGCATCAAATTTAAATTTTTGATTACTTTTATAATGTATTATGTCAAAAATTAAATGTTTGAGTAATAAGTCCTTATCTCAAATTATATATTGTGTAAACCACAATATATTATTACATTTGAATTTTTTTTTGTACTCCTTTTAATTTGGGGCAAAAATCTTTTAACCTCTGTATGAAATTCGAAATAGGCAGTTTACCTTCTTGTCATTAACAAAAATGGTTAAAAAAACTTCATGTATTTTCTAAAAGTAGCTCACTGTATCCCTCATGTTGTTTGCTATTCATTTGATACTGAAATGATTGAATTACCCTCAAATAAAATTAAAATTTAAATAATTATTTATTTTTATTTTATTATTATTTTTATCTTTATTTTTTTAATTTTTTTAATTTTCTTTAATTTCTCCCTTCTTGGAACCAACTGTTAAATTTTTGAAATCGAATTGTTTGAATTAATTATACTTTATATATTTATAAAAAAAATACAAAAAATATTTATATATGTACATATTATATATAAAAATATATAATATCATATATTACACACTCTCATCCCCTACCTCCACTCCTACCACCAATCTGTTCCCACTCCCCCACCCCCACTAAAGCATGGCTGCCATGGCAACTTGCAAGCTAGTCATACCTGGCCAGATTAGCCATCAACCACCATGGCCGGTTGCATCTTACCATAGCGGCTATTAGCCTTTTTTTAAATAAATTTATATTTATACATATTTGTTATTTGTTTTTCTCCGACGGTCATGGCCGCCGGTCTTCAGCGATCCACGGTGGCGGGTGTGAAGGTTAATATTTTAGTAATATTAAATATATATCTTCAATATAGGAGTATGCATATATGTAATATAATACATATTATATAATATAATATATTTATAAATAAAATTTAATTTGGACCATTGATGTTTTTTTTTAAAAAAAAAATTTAACAATTGATATTAGGATTGTAATGGTCTTTTTATATGTAAAAAAACTCCTAAAAATTCGCATGTAGACGTGCATGAGATGCACTAGCACCCATAAGGGAGTTCTTTGCTTGCTTTTAAAAATGACATGTATTGTTTTTAACCGATTTTTTTCCCTCATAGGGGATAAATCACTACAACCGGTTAAATTAAATTTTCCCTCTTAATTTGGGCTAAGATTTAATATCAATAGCATAATATAAATATTAGCAAAATGTAATATATAGATTTAATTTATTTAAAATCTTCGTCGTTATATATATAAGAGCATTAATTTAGTAAAAAATTATTAAATTCAAATTCGATCTTTAACAGATCAAATTACACAATTCCTTATTTAATCCACTTATTTCGAATTATGAATATTTATTATTAAAATTGATCCACCAAATATTTCTAATCAAGTATAAATTTGGAAAAATTAAATTAATTTAAATTTAAATTGAATTAAATTCAACCAATTGATAGTACTCTTAAGCAATGATTGATATTGATATGGAATAACCCAATAGGCCCAACATCAAATGAGATAGCCCATGAGGTCCAACGGTAAGTTTGTTTGGTCAACCAGTATCGACTTCACTTGGTAGGATTTGCGGTTGACCTGTATTGACCACAACACCACTCCAGAAGTTCGAATATTCAAGTCTAGTCGACATGTATCAACCTCAAGACCCACTCCGACGTTGACTTGGATTTCTGCCATGTTTATTAGTCTGACAGGCTGCATGCCTCCGCATTAATGACACGTGACAGCTAGTACAACCGTTGCCACCAACTCTAACAATCCTGTCAAGAACTTTGGCAGAGATGCGTCTCTACTGGCACTGTTTATCCAGAAAAATAGGAGATTTAGCCACCTGAAACAGTACTAAAATCTGGACATGGAATGACCCCCAACCCTCCGATAAAGACAAAAGTCAGTATACCTGATAAGGGTACTAGGGTCAAATCATGCCTACAGAAAGTTATAAATACTCCAGGCTCAACTACACTCAAGGTAATGCCCTATACACTATAAGCTTTACATTCTCTATATTTTCTTCGATCTCTTTATCTCGATCAGAACTAACTTGAGCGTTGGAGTGCCTTAATCGGGGGCACCTCGGCTAGTTTGACATGTGTTGTGGTTGCAGATCTCAAGCCCCAAGTTATACACAATCCTGAGTACTCGACCTCCCTGATTGATATACCAATAGCACAACCCTTTTTTTCTCTATACGCAGCTTTCAGTAGCATCATTTGGTACCGTCTATGGGAAACCATTAAGATTGCAGCAAGAAAAATGATAAACACATGCAGAGTAGTATTCGAAAGAAAAGAGAATCGGAGGTCCACTTCTCCACCTTTCCCTAGCCCCCAGCAAGATACAAATGCTCCGAGCACCAGTACCCCTCAGGAGCAGGTGGTGACGCTCACCATGCCCCAGTTGATGCAGCTGATAAGTGAGCAGATTTTCACTTAGATATCAGCCCAGTTATCTGCCGCTCTGAACAGTCACAGTACAGTGCTCACTCCCATCGCCAGTGCAACTCCGTAGCCACCCCCACCAAAAAATAGGTCTTCGAAGAACAGTCGCTTCAGCCAAAAAGCTAGGTTGCCACCCGCCAGGCACAAAGTCAGTCCCAAACGCTCGCAGGAAGAAAGGAGGCGTCGAGAAGTGCAGGAGAAGGTGGCGAACTCGGTAGATCATGCCAGACTTAATCGAGCCATGATACGCGATAAGGTCGAACGCTTTAGGTGTGACTACCGTGGAGAGAGAGGAGAATCTACAGATTTGGCGCCTCGGCCCGTTCGAGCCCTACAGGGTAATAGGGCCGAGCATCTTAGATCAGGTCTTGACCGAAGCATCTCCTAGGTGGATCAAGACGAGTGGGAAGAAGTATCTCATCAAGTTCAACAGCTAAACAGACGTCTCGACGAGATCTTAAGAAAAAATATCGACAGAGCACTAAACTTGGATGCTCCTCAAAGGTCTTGTCGGGATAGAGGGTCCCCATTTGTTTAGAAAGTTATCGACAAGTGCATTGTCGTATACGCTAAAGTCCCTACCAGTCTCCTGAGGTATGATGGCTCCACCAATCCCAATGAACATCTCATGCAGTTTGAGCACATGATACAATTACATGGTCAAAATGAATTCATCCATGCCAAGATGCTGGTGACTACCTTCTAAGGCATTGCACTAGACTAGTTCGTGAAACTTGAACCATCATTGGTTTACTCCTATGACCAGTTGTGCGATAAATTCTTGTACCAATTTACTAGCAGGAGGAAGGCTAAGCTCCCCAATACCCACCTCCATACCGTCAAGTAAGGTGAGGGGGAATCCCTTTGAGACTTTTTTACCAGATTTAATACGGAGGTCCTGAAGATTAATAACCCCAGAATTGAATTCTTGATTGACGTACTGTTCTTGGGGCACAGGCATAAAGAATGCACCAATGCTCTGGTACGAGAATGGCCTGAGTTGACCTTCGATCAAATGCTTCCATGACTATATGCCGCTGAACATCTCGAGGAAGGAGGTCCTGTACGCTATTCAACATGATAACCTCCTCAAAAAGCCCAGAAAATTGACGGAGACTGAAGCCATGAAGAAATCAAATAAATACTGCTGTTTCCACAAACAAAAGGGGCATGACACTGATGAGTGCTTTAATCTCCAAAATGAGATCGAGAGATTGATCAGGTAGGGCCACCTCAAAAAATATATCACTGTGGAAGCCCAGACTGAAGGAGGCAAA
>JACGDI010005599.1:271804-281825 GCA_014898725.1 Jacaranda copaia
CTCTCTCTCTCTCTCTCTCTCTCTCTCTCTCTCTCTCTCTCTCCACACAAGAAAACACACACTGAGGGATGCATTTACACATAGTGATGAGCCGTGGCTTGTTCCCAGATGTCATGGGTGCATGGACATGTGTACATGCCATGTTAACCTTCATTTTAAGAGGAGAATAATTCTTGGTCCTAAATACTATAATTCTACGAGTTATTTCAGTTTCTAGTTTCCTTAACAGGACAGAAAACATCTATCCTTAACAATAAATGAGCTTAATTCATAGTATTTATCTCTCATCTTTTCTTTATATATATGTTGAATGAAGTCAGTAATTATTAATTTCATTCCAAAACGGGATTGATAACAGATCTATTAAATGATTTAAAAAGTAATATATATATAAGTATATATTTATCAAATTTGTAGTTCAAATAGATTATGAATTATTAAATAAAAATTTTCAAAAAATTGTATATGATTTAATATTTTACAATTAAATTTGATGGCAAGAGTCATATATATAGTCACGGGGAAACTCTCTTATTCAATTGCACGTCACATCATGTACCATGTTAGCAAGATGCTTTCTGAGGTAAAAAATGGAATACTTTTACTTCCTCCCCGCCCGCTCCCCAAAAAAGAAAGTTTAACACTTTACCTATAGTCAATTTGGTCGATTAAAATAATTAAGTACTTTTTTCATAAAAATAATTGCATAGTGTAAAAATATCTAGCCAATATCAGGACTTGAAAGTTTAGCAACATTGAAATTGTTTAAGAATTGATATGATGGTTTAAGCATAAAAAATTTGATTTACTATAACACGTGGTGAAAATATTTATTTTTTTGGAACGAAAGTCCCACTAAGACTAAAAAATTCATGATGCTATAGTTTATTTATAGACTATCATTATTCTCGACAAAATTAATCAAAATATTTATTTAATTAGGAGATCGGAGAAGAACTCAACTTGTTCTCAAACAAAAATATTAATATTATCATTTAGTTTGAAATAGAGGATTTGAATTGTAGATAGAAATGTAACTTTGAGTATATGATTAACTCTTTCTTACTTTGTGGCGACTCTTCTTGCATGTGGGGTCAATTATGTTAGAAAATTGAAATCTAACTTCATTAATTTTTCTTGCAGGAAATGAAACTTTTGAGAGATTGGCCACCATAGGATTGTTAGCAAATTTTATGGTTTTCTTGCTAACACAGTTTCACATGGACCAAGTTTTGGCCTCGAATGTGCTCAACATATGGTCCGGTGTCACAAATTTTAGCCCCTTGGTGGGCGCATTCATTTCAGATTCGTACTTGGGCAGATTCAAAACTATTGCTTGTGCTACGGCTGCTTCTTTCATGGTAAGGACGGCCCTTCAACACATATTAATTTTTCCGACTTTAATTTGAAGGATATAAATTCAAAGATCCTGTAGTTGCGTACATATTATTGTCATTGTTGTTTCTTCATTTAATCACTTATCTTTGTTTTGGATGTTTTCCCATGCTTGTCTCCTTGTTGATAAGACATTTATTGGATAGCAAATTGGGATCATTTGGCTCCCCTTTGTTTGTATTCCACATTGATAAAATAAATAAGTAATGGTCTTTATACAAGATTTTGGACAATCCTTACATCTTGAGCTAGTTTTTAGGGTGAATTAGGAAGGTTCATTTTTTAACATGGCATCAGAGCCACATATTCTCGATGTTAGATTACCCATATTGTTGGGCCACCAATTTCATGTCATTCCGTGCTCCAAATGTTCATTCTTGGTCGTGTGAGGATTGTGTTAATATCCCACATCGATGAAATAAATAAGTAGTGGTCTCTATGCATGATTTTGGATCATCCTCGCTCCAAATGTTCGTTCTTGGTCGTGCATGGATTGTATTAGTATCCCACATTGGTGAAATAAATAAGTAGTGGTCTCTATACATGATTTTGGGTAATCCTCACCTCTTTAACACCTTGTAGGTTGCAAATTGGATTTGTATATTTTATGCTGTTTGATCAAATGGATGATTGATTTAGATATGATGACGACCTAAAGAGTGTTTTACCAACCAGTTAAGCCTTTTTTTAAATGAAGCAAGACCACTGTTCTACCTACAAGTTCATTGTAAAATAAATTGCTTCTCATAAGCTACAAGCACATGAATAAATTATATATGATCCCTATTATTGCTTTAAGTTTATTGTAGATTATTAAAACTTCTTTTCCTTGGGTTAGAACAGTTAGCTAATTCAGCTTATGAATTTATCCCAAGGGCCCATTCAAGAGGAAAATGTGCTCTAAGCTCCTTTATTAAGTTATGAGACAGCAGCAGTTATTTATTCCTCGGAAATTGATTCATTGAAAAAACTATAAGTTAACTGGTCAAGTGAGTGAAGAAGTAGGAAGAAATGATCTCCAAGACGTAATCCTTTCATATTCAAGCAAATATGAAGGGTTTTCAACATGAAAGGCTCCAAGTGTGCGTACTTGTGAAAATAGAAAAATAAAAAAGGCAGGCTGATAATGAGCCGTGAAAGAAACTATGATTTGATATTCAGAAAGATTAGTAGATTGTGATTAACTCGAATAGTTTGCAAAATCTTAGGACTAAAATTATGGATTTGACATTTTCTACAAGTGCTTCTTGCACGAATTGTTTAGACAATAACATGCATATTAATTTGATATGTTTCTGATATAGATTGAAAACAAACATGTAACATAGCCCCCTGTCTTTTAACCAACTCCAGCAGTTTCCCCCAACAAAATGAGTTATGCATGGAGATAAAATATTTTAACTCAAATTTCTTCATCAACAGGGCATGTTGACAATGACACTGATAGTGTGGATTCCTCAATTGCACCCTCCACCATGCAAGATACAAACCCATCAATGCACGGGTCCTACCAAATCCCAGTTTGGAGTTTTGGCCATGGCCCTCGGGTTTCTGTCCGTTGGCGCTGCTGGGATTAGGCCATGCAGCATACCGTTTGGCGTGGATCAATTTGACGCCACCACAGAGGAAGGAAGAAGGGGAATTAACAGTTTTTTCAACTGGTATTACACCACATTTACTGTGGTTTTGATCATCGCTCTTACTTTGGTGGTTTATATTCAAGATTCCATTAGTTGGGTGTGGGGATTTGGGATCCCGACTATGCTTATGTTCTGCTCCATCATGCTGTTTTTCGTGGGGATGAGCTTGTACGTTTATGTCAAGCCGGAGGGCAGCATTTTTTCTGGCATTGTGCAGGTTCTTGTGGTTGCTTACAAGAAACGGAAGCTTAAGCTTCCTGATGGTGGCGATGTTGATAGGGTGTATTATGACCCACCGTTGAAGGGGACATTTGTGAAGAAGCTCCCTTTAACTAATCAATTCAGGTATTGTATCCTTTTCGAAAGAATAATGGACTTTGATAATTTGGCTTTTTACTTGATATTAATGTGATTTTAGAGGAGGTGAAGTTGTATGTAGAGTCGTGTGTCCATCCTCTTTAGGTTAGAGTGCATGTGTTCTAGTGGGACTCTTTTGTAAGTTTGGTACTTTGATAAGGTATGATGCTAAGTGTTCATATTCTTGTATCCCTCTTTTGAAGAAAGTAAACGGCTGGCGAAAAATTGATGGCTAATATGGTAAAAGCACAAATATGTGGGGGTCTTAGATAGGGATTGATCCTAGCTCTCTTGTGCATATTAGGCGTATAGTGCAACTCCTTATTCATTGATGCAACCATCTTGATTTGGCTTGAAATTTTAATTTCCTCTGGCATAGAAGAAGGAAAGAAGAGAGTCCCTATTGATATGAATTTAGAAAAATATTCTCTTGGTTAAGGATTGGGTGGTTTGAAGCTATTTGGGTCAATCTAATCTTAAATTCTAATACCATAAAAGAAGTTAGGGTCGTTGAGGTTTGTATACAGAAAACTCTCTAATACTCAATAGTCAAGTTAGTCTTTAAGGAGAATAAGATATTAATATTACTTGGAGAGAATTTTAAAAAAGTGATTGTAATTGTGTATATATAAGTGTTAAAAGTATGAGGTATTTAATTATATATTTAGCAAGTTGGTGGGTCTTAGCTTATGTGACCTAATGTTGCCTTTCAAATTAGTTTCCTAGATATGGCATGTTGGGCTTCAAGTCACGTCAGGTTGAATGATCCCAACTTAAGTAATATGATGTGGATTCGAAGAATAATATTGTTTAAATATCTAATTTTTAACAGTTAAATCTAAATTGAATTATCCGGCTCAAATAAAAAGATGTGAATCCGAAAATAGTGTTATACTCTTGGTTCAATAATACTCAGTACCTGGTTCTTCTTACATTCAGGTTCTTAAACAAAGCTGCGTTAATGGTGGATGGTGAACTTGGACCAGATGGCTCCAATTCCAATCCCTGGAAGCTCTGCAGCATCCAAGCAATCGAAGAAACCAAATGCCTATTCAAAGTCATCCCAATATGGGCTTCCGGCATCATCTGTTTCACCGCCATAACTCAACAAAGCACGTTCACAATATCCCAAGCTTCAAAGATGGATCGCCATCTCGGCCCGAACTTCAAAATCCCGCCCGGATCACTCTCCGTCATATCCATGATCACCATCGGAATATGGCTCCCCATCTACGACCGGCTCCTTGTACCGTCCCTTAGAAAAATCACAAGAATCGAAGGCGGCATCACTCTCCTCCAACGTATTGGAATTGGCATCGTTTTCTCCATCATGTCGATGATCGTGGCCGGTTTGGTCGAGCGAATGAGGAGGGCATCGGCCGTAGCGCACGGCCAGCCAGACGGGATCGCCCCGATGACCGTCTTCTGGCTGGCCCCTCATCTCATGCTGATGGGATTTGCTGAGGCGTTTAATATTATTGGACAGATTGAGTTTTATAACAAGGAGTTTCCTGAGAGGATGAGCAGTGTGGCTAATTCTTTGTTTTCTTGTACTATGGCTGGGGCTAGTTACCTTAGTGCTGCTTTGGTGAATATTGTGCACAAGACCACAGGGGGGAATGGCCGTCCTGATTGGCTGACCAAAGACATAAATGCTGGAAAAATTGAAAATCTATACTTTTTGATTGCGGGGTTGGGTGTGTTGAATTTGGGGTACTTCTTGTGGGTGGCTCGTGGGTATCAGTATAAGAGTAAATTTGGAGTAGATGATGAAAAAATGCATGGTTTTGATGTTGAGCTTAATGCAGTCAAGAAGTGAAGTCACTTTCACTAGTTTGATTAATTATTGGTATACATATACGTGTTATCATAATTGTGACAAGTTATGTAGTAGTACTCTTCTTGTAAAGTTATTGCTGTAATTGTGTATATGGTCGCTTGGGTGACATCACTTTGGGCCATGTGTGCTTAAAGTTCAATTTTCTATTTTAATTTTATATTAATTGAGTTAGTAATTAATTGAATAATATAACTTACATATATATAAATAAGAAGTTTAAAGTTCGAACTTCATAAATTTTTGATGTACGTGTATGTATAAAATAAAATTCTATATTGATATTTAATCAAAATATAATTGAAGGAATCGTGTCAACATATCCCATGATCCTACACATGTTTATTTAAATTAATAAAAGAATATCTTATTTTATATAGAATTCTCATCTAACTAGATATCTAATTTGTGAATTCAACATATTTTATTAAAATCAATTTATTTGAAATCTATCAATTGTTGGATTAGTCAATTTTACTCAAATCTGGTAGGATAATGATTCTTAACATGAAATCAAAGACAAGGTTAGAATACTATGCGATTATTTTAGCAAAAGTCTTTAGATGCTCAAGTCAATAAAGATCTTAAGGATCATAATTAATTGTTCCCAAATAATTAGATATTATAAAATGTGCATATTTGTCAATCTCACAATTGTTGGTATTTAACAAAGTTTTGGTGTGTCCTTGTCATGTTCAACCTATGTGGCATATAAGGATGTATCACATAGACATGAACGGTCTGAATGATAAATTGTATCCAAGTCGATAATAATCAGTTCATGTAAAAAAGTATGAATTTTAAGCTATATGAGTTTTAATTGTAAGTTCTAGAGACAAAATTTACCTAACCTTTTACCTCATTTGTTACATCAGTATCAATGATTAATCTAACAAAGAAAATAATAGATGAAAAATCAAAGAAGTTTCAATACAAATTGGACAAAACAGAATTCCACTCCAGCGAACATGCTTGCCCACTTCAAGTCATGCTACACCCATCTTCTCTCTCCAGGCCAACCATCCACCACATATTATCAAGCACATCTTATCCCATAATCCCACCATTGACTGACTGCATATTTATCCCCCTTTCCCAGCTGACAAACCAAAATGGACCATTTTCACCTGTCAAAGTATGAACTCTTGGACCTGCAGGCATGCATGACTTCGATAGAAATCAGCTCCGAAATCTGACCTGAATTTATGCATCCCATCAATCATTTGTGTGGCTCTCTTTTATCTTTGTGTTCTTTACTAGAAGAGTCTAACCCTTACCCCTTAACATTTGGCTCGTTAGGTGACTCAAAAGATTCCCACAATCACACTTTTTTGTGGAGTTTCTTGCACATTTTTGCTTCCTATGGTACAGCTTACCAGTTACCATCATGTATGAGATTATCTTTAGACCACATTGAAAAAGTTTGATAGCTGTGTGGCTTTTCTTGATGTGTCATTTTCAGGATTTTCACATTGTAGTATTGTACTACCATGCATGAATTGCCAAAAACTGTGTGTTTGTGTCACAAGTTCAATTTTTATTTTGTTTTTAGTGTGTGCGTGACCTGAATTCTCGAAAGAATAAACGTAAAGAATTTCACCTTCTACTTGAGATATTAAAGTTCAAGAAAAAGTTAGTGTTTTATTGTGTTTAAACAAAAGTTAAGTAAATAAATAAAAAGGTAGGCTAAATGCGATTGTGATAGAGATTATGGTTTTGTATGATAAAATTTCCGCGGATCTTTAGGGCATAATTCACTTCTTGTTGCACTATAATGCATATTGAATCACATAAACAATTTTTACACCTACAGTAGAACATGCACTGACATTTAAGTGGAAGAATTTTGTGGGATTTGATTGACAAGTAGATCATGTTTGTCAGTATTTTTGTTTGCTAAGTGTTATTCTTTTAGACAAGTCACTAGGAAAATTGATATGCGAAATAGCTTTGCTACTATTTTAATAATTAATTGGCTATGTGAAAGATTATTTGCCTTGCTATGTACCAATTACCCAAGTTTAATTCATAAAGATCTTGTGCCAATTAGTCTTAATCGAGCTGGCTTTGCATCTTATAGTACTACTCGTATAATTCACGAAGTTCTTATAATTTAAGAAATCATTACAACCCATAAATAGGCATGGGCAAATATTAAAGTTGTCTCAAAAAATAAATATATTTTTATTTATATACGTACACATATATAAATTTTTTTAAAGATTCGAACTCTAGATTTTATACATATAAGGGTGAAGAAAATAACAATGGTCCAATTAGCCAATAGACAAGTTGTCTTAAAAAATATAAGATGATCCTTGATAGTTATGATGCGGTGCTTGGTAAGGGTGTTGTTATGGAGGTCATGGATAAAAAATAGTATGTTTAAGAAAGATTTAATGAGATTTTCTAAGTTTAATACTCGAGCAGACAAATGTAGGTCAAATTTGCAATCATAGTGAGTTTGTAATGTTTTCTTGGATGGCTTCAACTGGAACCTTCAATACTTAAATTGGAATAAGCATGTGAAATATAATATCACGAAGTAGCTAGGAGCTTTGGGTATTTAGAGTGCATACTTGAAATAAGTGGCGAATTGAAGTACTTATAGGGCCTGTTCAGTTGTGTTGATGAAGTGAGATGTTGGGCCACATCCCACTTTATCTAATGTTTAATTTGAGTGTTTTGGGCTTGGCAGATAAGCTCAAGTCTGTCATTGTGTGGACTAAATGAAAGATGACCTATCCAATTCAGGAGTTGTAACAGTTTTTATCCCAAAAATGGTCAAAATGGAACGATGAGTGAAAATTATTAATTTATCCCAACTATTCACAATGAATTATAGTAGTATGTCTACTAATTAAATGGTGCCACACCTTCAAAGAACTTTTGGTTGTAGTGCCAATCAAATAGTTAAAAAAATATAAATTAACAATATGTTCATATTAAAAATTTATTTATATTTTAAAAATATTTTTAAAATATATTTATATTAAAAATAAAAAATATATATATAATTGTAATTTATCTAATGATATTGATAACAAAATGGAAAAAAATTACCCTAAATTCTTTGAATTATTGAATTATAAGATTTTATGTTCATGTGTAAAGATATTGTATTGGAATGGAGAAAAATTAATTTTTTTATGTTTGGAAAAAAAAGAAGAAATGGTAGGATGTTGTATTGAAATGGAGAAAAATTAATTTCTGTATGTTAAATAGAAAAGTATTTTAATTAGGGGTACTTTAGTCTTTTATAATTTATCTTGGTATTATAATTCATCAAAGTAAACATTCAATACAATTATCCACTTTTATCATTTATATCATCCCACAAAGTAAACATAATTTCAAAAATATAAAATTATTCTAATCCCACTCTCCATCTCTTATTTTATCCTTGATACTGCAAAATGCTGCGAGTATAGGAGAGTGAGGGTTGGATATTGTTTTGGGCTTGAGATCTGCAATCAAAACACACGTTAAACTAGTCGAGGTGCCCCCGGCTAAGGCACTCCGATGCTCAAGTTAGTTCTGGTCGAGAGAAGATGGAGAATGTAAGGTGTATAATGTAAATGGCATTACCTTGAGCGTGGTTGGGCCTGCAGTATTTATAGCTTTATGTGGGCATGATTTTATTCAAGTACCCTTATCAAGTGTATTAGCTTTTTCCCATGCTAGGGGTTGAAAGTTATTTTAGGTCCAAATTCTGGTACTGTGCCAAGTGGCTAAATCTCCTATTTTATCAAATAACGATGCCAGCAAGGGCACGTGTCTGCCAAAGTTGTTGGCAGGGTTATCAGAGTTGTTGGCAGCAGTTCCACCGGCTGCCATGTGTCATCGAAGTGGGCTCGACTCGTCAGATCAACATGCCAGGCGGGGATCCGAGTGAACGTCGGAGGTCGATCAATATCGACCAGACCCAATGCTCGAACTATCAAAGTAGTCTTCAGGTCAATACAAGTCGACCATAGACACTCCCAAGTGAGGTCAATATCGGTTGACCAAACAGATCTATCCTTGGACCTTGTGGGCTGTTTTGTTTGATATTGGGCCTGTTGGGTCTATTGGGCCATCCCATATCATGAGTCCCCCCAACTCCCAGTCTTGATTGAGCCTGTCGATGAGAAGGGGCATGGAGTTTACATTCAAGCATAGCAGGTAATACATTCGACCAGAATTTCTGAGCTTTCGACTTAGGTTTTGAAATTCTGACTCGGGTTTTTGAAATATCGACCAGGGTTTTAGGCGATTTCTTTGCATTTAATACGGTTATCAGTGCATAGGATACAAAGCGCATAGGATACGAAGCGTCTGGGATACGAAGCGTATGGGGGCAGGCTGTCATGATGGCAGTTACACGGTTTTTTGTGCACGATTACCTATAAATAGGGGGGTAAGTCCCTTCATTCACACTTTTGCAACTTGAATACCAGATAGTCTCCATTGTTGAAGGGTTTCTTGCTCCACACCTTCACTTGAGAAACTAACAATGTAAGTGTCCCTGCTATACCTGTGTTTTTTCTGCCTTTAAATAGTAGAACCATGTTTGTTAGTGCTGATTCTGGTAGCAATAGGTCTGAGAACATGATCCGTAGGGGGGTTACTGAGAGCGAGAGCAGCACTCAATCTAGTTCACCTTCAAGCGAAAACAATAGCTCCCGTAGTAGTAGCAGTTCCAGGGAGGTTATGGTAGTGTCAGAGGGGGAGGCTAGGCCCTTGGAAATGCCTGTTAGCCGGGGTCAATTGTTTACTCCGAATTATTATATGGAAATAGTGTCGAAGATAA
>JACGDI010005599.1:287032-314933 GCA_014898725.1 Jacaranda copaia
TTGAGCGTGGTTGGGCCTGCAGTATTTATAGCTTTATGTGGGCGTGATTTTACTTAAGTACTCTTATCAGGTGTATTAGCTTTTTCTCATGCCAGGGGGTTGAAAGTCATTCTAGGTCCAGATTTTGGTACTGTGCCAGGTGGCTAAATCTCCTATTTTCCCGGATAACCATGCCAGCAAGGGCACGTTTCTGCCAAAGTTGTTGGTAGTAGTTGCACCGGCTGCCATGTGTCATCGGAGTGGGCTCGACCCGTCAGATCAACATGCCAGGTGGGGATCCGAGTGAACGTCGGAGGTCGATCAATATCGACCGACCCAATGCTCGAACTATCGGAGTAGTCTTTAGGTTAATACGGGTCGACCATAAACACTCCCAAGTGAGGTCGGTACCAATCGACCAAACAGATCCATCCTTGGGCCTTGTGGGCTGTCTTGTTTGATGTTGGGCCTATTAGACTATCTCATATCAATCCTATCATCTCACGTCCCATATCACAAATAAAAGGGGCCATAGAGTTTTTCTCGTATCAATTACTATATGAACCTATTCAAGTGAACATCTCCTATGAGGTCATGGGACAAAAGTAGGTCTTTTGGTCCCAAGTGGAATGCCAAGTGGGTTGTCGACGCCCAAAATTGTATACGGGTATCCAAAGTAGAATATGAGTACTTTATTTGTCAAAAAGGACAGTTTAGATGTATTAAATGTGAATGACACAGATTGAAGGCCTACAATTAATATGAAGGAGAGACGGTGCTCAAAAGTTTGAGAGACATTTAATGTGGTCACCCACGCCACATTCATGGGCTGAGGTCCAGTCCGAAAAAGAAAGGTTGATATGTGGACAATCGATCTATATCGAAACTCTTTTCTAGAAATAGTATAATTTGAAAGCAGCTAGACATTGAAACTTGTAATAATCATAGACTGTTATTGATTGAATTATCTTGCACTAATTATTGATCACATCATTAAAATCCCACATGCAAAAATGTCTATTAGTATGCCTGCAATGACAAATTGAAGAGCAATAAACAAAGAACTGTTACCTATATATGTGTATGTATATGTGTGTATAGAGTGGAGCGATTAAATACTTTTGTATATCATGCATTAGTCAACCAGTAATTTCTAAATATTAATAATTACCATTATAAAATACACACATATATATATATATTTGTTTTAATTTCTTTTTTACTTTCGTTTTTATGTTGTCATCAAAAAATAAAGAGACCTTTGGGCTTGGGCTATTTTACAGTGCATTTATCAATTGAGCCCATGGCCCAACTTATGTGGCAGGCTTAGAACATGCTTGTGAGTTGTGACTATGTACGTCACTATTCGGCTAATAAAGTATCTTTCGGAGCACTCTTTAAAACACCATAATGGAGCCCATTACAATGCTTAATTAATGAGTTTAGGCTACTAATTTGGCCCATTTAGATAGCTAGCCCAATGAGTGAAGAATTGCGCAGTGGCATAGCAAATACAAAATTATTTTATTTATTTCATAGAATAAATTAGATTTTTCATTTTTCTAAATACAATTAGAGCCTTCAATTTCTTAAAGAGTTTATTCGATATAAATTGTTTTAAAATTGGAAAATATATGACAAAATAACAACTTATCAAAATTGATGTGGGGTTAATTTAATCCCATGTAAATTTTTAATTTTATAATCATGCTTTAAAAAAATAATTATTTTTGATTATTTTCTAATAAAACAACTTTGTCTGAACAACTTTGGAACTTCAATGAATTAATTACTTTTTAAATTGTATTTTTTTATTAAATTTGAATTAATTTTCACATATATAAAAATCAAAAAGTTACATAAATCAATTTTTCTAATACCATAGGAAGGTTTTGAGGTACACAATTACTATGATAAATACATTTTATTAAATTTAAATAAATTATATTTATTGCAATTTTTCTTACAAAAATTGAATGAAGTAAAGGAAAAATTAAATTTATTTAAATGTTAATTAATAAATTCACTAGTATTGGGTTTTTTTTTTTTTTAATTTTTTATTTTCATTCAACATAAAAATAGTGCAACAGTAGCGTGTGTGTATGTATATATGTGAGGGCGAAAGTATGATCTCCAGCTTCATAAACCCTTAACTAAAACCACCACTCACACACTACACGTAGTATGTATTCGCCATCGCCACCATTTTCGCCAGTTTCACCACTTCAACTGGCGGTGGCGGCGTTGTTTGGCGCCTCCGTAATGGCTATCTCCGCATTCTACATCCACAAACGCAGTGTTGATCAAGTCCTCGATCGCCTCCTCAACCTCCGCCGCGGCGAACACAACCTCTCCGATGATGAAGAATTTGAGTTTTCGGATTATATTGAAAATGCAGAGACCGATAAGAACGTGATTATATGGAGAAGTAAAAACAAGTCATTGGATTCATTTGATGATCATGATGAGGATAGTTATGGTGATGAGGTGAGGAATTATCGAGTTTCGTCTTCTATGCCGAATGTGAGTGTCCCGAGGAAAGAGTGGTGCAGTGAGGAAGCTGGTGGCGCTATGCGTTCGGCGATGTCCAATTCTTTGGATAAAATTGATTTGATGTCTTCTGATTTACCACCAGTTCGGACTGATCAGAGGGATGGTATGCAGTCTTTTTTGCTTTAATTAAGCAATATTACCTGCTTAATTGTCAGCAATTCTGAAATTAGCCTTCGGTGATCCATTTTTATGATGGAATTGTAGGCCTCCTTGCTAAAGAGCCCATTAACTTTGCATTGCTTGGAAATAGGAATTTTGTGAACCTGGGATCACATGTTAGGTTCTAGGGTTGAAACTTAAGTTGTTCCATCAGGTGTCTTTCGATGTACTTTAGTTTTACCCAACGAGTTTGCTATGCACATTTTAAGGATAAGGACATTCAAATTGGAGTAGTTTGGAAATGTGTAGAGTACTCGAGGAATTTCATGATACTTCTATAAACTATCTGCATTTTAAGATAAGGACATTCAAATCAGAATATTTTGGAAATGTGTAGAGTACTCAAGGAATTCATGATACTTCTATAAACTATCTGACTTTGATATGTTGATTGAAATTTCTTCTGGGGTGGTTTAGGTTTGGTAAGCAATTTGATAACTTAGTTTAGTTTAGATAATCTGTTAGTTTAGTTTAGGTAATCAGTTGTTTTACATCATTTATGCAGGGGAGGAGCAATACATAAATCATTGTAGTACAGCTATGCGGATTGGATCGGCTGGCAGGCTTATGACTCCTAGATCAGCAGGTGGTTATACATTTCAAAGCACAGGGGATTATGATGATGAAGGAACTGAACTTACAGATGGAGAGGACCAAGTGTTATCCTATCAAAATGTAAAATTCATCCTCTTTATATATATGTGTGTGTTACAATTAATTTCTTATATGTAATTTTTAAAATTATTTTTCAAACAACTGTCTCAAATCACAAGTATAAGATAATATTTAGCCATTAAAAACAAATTTTTGTGATTGGAGGCAACTGGGTGTTGCAAATGTAATGACCATTAGCACAGAATTCTAAGCATGTTCCTGAACTAATGATAGAATTTTTTTTGAAGAAGACTATACTAGTTTATGTCACCTGTTCTCGTTCTGCCCCAAAAAACCAAGTCATTAATTTGCTTCATTAGTAGCATGAATCTATCCACATAGTGGTAAATGATAGAGTCTCTTCAGACATCGTGGCTGTAGTAATTTAGATCACCTGCTCCTTCTGGAAAAACCTGTTTTTCTATTTATTTATTTATTTATTATTATTATTATTATTATTACTATCATCATCATCATCATCATCATCATCATCATCTAATGAATTCTATGCCTTTTGGTAGCATTCTGTCCCAAGTTGGCCTATTTCTCACTTATTGGTTTTTCTTTGCTTACTTTGTCCCCTTTCAGTTCAGCACCATTGGTTTACTAGAGTTACCAGTGTGTTTCTGAATTTTGCAGGACAGAAATCTAACGACTCAAATTCAACACGTTGTTCCAACACAAGCTGAAAATGGGATCTACATGCATGTCCAAGAATCTGAGGCAGCAGCGACTGAAGCAAAGTCTAATATAGATCATGCTGATGGAAAAGTAGATACAGCTTCAGTGAACATTGTGGCAAATGACCCTCTATTTAGCAACAATATTTTTCCACCAGTGACTACATTGCACGGTATATCACCTTCTGGGTCCTCAAGGATATTGCCAGATACTTAGTTGGCATCATGCTCTTGCATTTTTTCAATGTGTGCTTGCCATCTTTCTGGTGAATTCTTGTTATTACTAGGTTTTCTGATGCTCTTCAAAATATGAAATCAGACTCAGTGAGTATTGAAGAAGAAGTGCTGAAGATGATACATGAATGTTTACATTTGAGGGAAAAATACGTGTTCAGGGAAAATGCTGCTCCATGGACGAAAAATATGGAAAAATCTGATTTAGCAGAGGTCAACAATGATCCATTCCACTTTGTCCCTGTTAAAGCATCCTCTGTGAGTGGCACTTCCTTCCTCAACTGCATTCAGAAGTTGTCAAGTTAAATCATTTATAATATCTCAGCTAATTTTTCTGGTGTCGTTTCTATGATGTGCAAGCAGCATTTCTTCAGAATGGAAGATGGCGTAGTGCATGTTTATGCTAGTGAAAGGGGTAAGCTTTGAGAAGACTAGTCTTAGACAAGATACATAAGCATACATCTCCCTTTGTTTAATGTCATAAAATTCATTCTCTCTTTTTTTTTTTTTGAGAATAATTCAGATACTGAGGAACTTTTTCCTATTGCGAATTCAACTACTTTTTTCACTGATATGCATCATCTCCTGAA
The DNA here is from genome assembly GCA_014898725.1 of Jacaranda copaia. Classification (NCBI taxonomy): domain Eukaryota; kingdom Viridiplantae; phylum Streptophyta; class Magnoliopsida; order Lamiales; family Bignoniaceae; genus Jacaranda; species Jacaranda copaia. The sequence continues at coordinate 291,882 of JACGDI010005599.1, forward strand.
AGTGATGTCCATCGGAAATGTTCGCTCTGCATGCCACCATAGGTTGCGATTTCTTGAGGAAGTAATGTTCTCTGATACCAATTTTTTCAGGCAAGTTTATTCTGTCATTTTTTTGGATCAGTAACAAATTTTACCTGATCACAGAAATTCCGCCTTCATCTGTTGGTGAATGCGGATAGGGAGTTTGTAGCTCAGAAAAGCGCACCTCATCGTGATTTCTACAATATAAGGAAAGTCGACACTCATGTGCATCATTCTGCTTGTATGAACCAAAAGCATCTTCTCCGGTTCATCAAGTCAAAGTTACGAAAAGAACCAGATGAGGTATTACTCGCATGATGCTTTTGCTCAAATAATGCTTTATGCTGCATGCATATTTAAGTCATAGGTGCTAAAGTCTCCCATTGATGCTCCAGTATCTTGCTATCCTTATTCTGTTGCAGGTAGTTATATACCGTGATGGACAGTATCTTACACTTAAAGAGGTCTTCGACAGCTTGGACTTGACAGGGTTTCCTTTTACTTTCTCTTTGTTCAATCCATATTTTCTCCTGTGGTTATATCTTTTTAATTTGTCATTTTAATGGGCTCACTTAATGCAGGTATGATCTTAATGTAGATTTGTTGGATGTGCATGCTGATAAGAGTACCTTTCATCGATTTGACAAATTCAATCTCAAGTATAATCCTTGCGGACAGAGTAGGCTTAGAGAAATCTTTCTGAAGCAGGATAATCTCATCCAAGGTTCGATTCACAGAGAATGATGTACACATGCATGTAAAATTGATTTTGAAAGTGATGTCTTCTTAATAATATCTGATATATGAGCTGAACTTGTGGGAAATATTAATAAGCTGAATTTTCATCCCTCCCTGTCAATGCAACAATTACGGGAACTACACGTCTGTTCAAGATGTATTTTGGAGGCTAATACTTTTTGCTATTTGTATGGAAGTTGCTATTATCCATGGACCGATATAAACTCTTTTCTTCATATTGCTGTATCTCGATCACCATCATATAATTTGGTTATGATGGTGAAAATGATCATGTAAATCAATATGATGAAAATTAGTGTGGCCCTGTAACTTGTTACCTTGATGGTATATTTTAGATTCTTCATCCCTGCTATAGGATGTATCACAAACTATCAGCTAAAATTCAATTCAAATAGTCATGGAATTCTTATATTATTTTTTGAAAAATAATAAATGAATGAAATAGAAGAAATGGTCTCCAAATGCTTCTTCTTTCTCTCATTTTTAACTTTTGACTAAGGAACATTGCTTCTATACATAAACATGAATGTGAATTCTCAAAATCACAAAATAGAGTCAAATATTTGTCTGCTTGGAAGTCTAAACAGTGATAAACTGAGTCGTCCTCTCTTACCAGGGCGTTTCCTGGCTGAAGTGACAAAGCAGGTTCTGTCAGATCTAGAAGCAAGTAAATACCAGGTATGGTTGCATATGCATCTGATTTTATTCTATTTCATGAAATTTGGCCTTTCCCTCAAGTTTGTTCCTCTGTCTATTACATTGACTTTAGTTTTTTGTACTGCTGGCTATCGAATACATACAAACTTTAGTAATCGCTTGAGAGCTGCGATGAACTTAATAATTGAGGTGGATATTGAATCCATGAAAGCTTCACAGACATAATAGATATGTTTGGTTTTGTTCTCCCAAACATATTTGTGTTTCAGTTTGCAAACATGTTTGTTGTGCACTTTTCTGGAATTTTTCTCTGAGAACAAATCTTTAAAGTCCCCTCTCCTAATTCTCAACACTATTTCCAAAGCCTAAAACTTGTTTTTCAAAAGTCTAAACTCTATTTTCAGAAAGCACTCTTTACTTTATATTTAAAACAAATGAACCAAACATGTTATCTCAAAAGAAAACGTCAAATCAACCTGCCAATGCAATTGGCTAAAAAATTCACTCATCCAACCGCATTTTCATTTTCACACATTCTCTAAGGGGATTTTGTTAAAACATTTTCAGAGGATATTTTCAAAAATAAAAATGAAAATGAATCCAAAGATAGTGAAAATTTGTTATTTTATCTTGCTACTTGGTGGTTTTTAAATCGAAGCACACCCTTGGGTTGGTCTTAGTGGAGCATGCATATATGCTCTTTGGAAAACACCTGCTGGTTCTTTTTTAGTCTCATAATCACTAAGATGGGTCATGGGTACTTGCTATTTATTTAAAATCATCCGGAAAGGTAAGGCAAAGGACAATAAAGTACCCGGGGCTTAAACTCATTCTTTCAGAAATGTGTTTGAAAATGTCTAAAGAATTGATGATAGTTATGGTAATAAAGCTTCTCAATTAATTGGACTTGTAAGGCTCACAATGATACATAACTGGGTAATGTTTCACTATTATATGTTTATTTTATGGATAGTATATTGATTAATGGGATTTTTTCAAAGGCCAGAGTTTCACATAAAGAAATGGAGGCATGGTGCTAAAATATTAAACGAAATTTGTTTGCCTCATTGTATGTTTTATTCAATTAGGGATATTTCAGTTTTTGTCAATAATGATGAAGAGTGGACTTAGAGTGACCACCGACAGCAACTATACTTGCAAATAGGACTATTTTTACTCTCTAGCCAAATTTTAAATATGTCAACATGGCTTGTTTTCCAACAGGAGAGCCCTTCAAGGTCTAAAAGGTGATGGTTGTTGATTTCAGATTACTTAATATCCTTTACTGTTTGTGAATTGAGATATTCTAATTTCACCATGCTCCTTTCTTTCAGCTGGCTGAGTACCGAATTTCAATTTATGGGAGGAAACAGAGTGAATGGGATCAGCTGGCAAGTTGGTTTGTAAACAATGGCATTTATAGTGAAAATGCTGTTTGGTTGATTCAGGTACCTTGCAAAAAACCATTTTTTATCAGTATCATGCCCAACTAACTGAAATTACATTGTTCGCATTCCAGCATTCTTTTTCTTTTAGCATCCCCAATTGGGGGATTTATAATTCATTTTTCCTGCCTCACTCTCTGGGTTTTCTTAAGTTCATTCTTTGGCGTAAATAGTGGATTGAATGTGAGTCAATTTTTTGGATTTGTTGAGCTGTATTGAATATCCATTTTTGCACATCTAGGTGTCCAGAAGGATGCATAAAGATTAGGTATGGTCCTGATGCTTTAGCATCCTGGACCTTCATCTTGCAGTTCTGATAAGTTAACTCACAAAATTTTGTCAAGGATGCAAATCGATGAAATGGAATTGAAATAGCTATACTAAGGGCCCGTTTGGTTTTATTTCCAAAGCCATTTCTAGTTTTTAGTTATTTTTAAAAGTTGAAAAGTTAGTTATAGATTTGAAATGAAAATGAAAATGTGTTTGGATGATTTGTTGGAAAGTAATGATTAAAATATGTATAAAATTGAAAAGATGGTTGATTTATATTTTTTTATGTTTAAGAATATTTATTTTTAAAAACTATATGTATATTTTATTAATTTTAAAATAATAGTTGATACTTTATGTCAAATCAAATTTAAATTTGATTGATGTGATAATAGAATGATAGGGTAGGTTTAGAAGGAGTTTGCAAATGAAAATATGAATAGTATGAGTGAAATAGAGAGAAAGTGATAGTTTTTAATTTTTATTTTCGGATGAAAATGAAAAGGGCTTGTGGAAATAAAACCAAACAGGCCATAATATCTCTATGTTTCCCATCCTCATATTCATAGTTTAATTGCTTTAGTTTGTTAATTGATTGAGTAGAATACAACATTGTATTTCCAAAGTTTTTCTAGGCTGCTGCATTTTCCTAGAGGAGCATTCATGCTCTGATAAGCACGTGTCTCCAAACTTTGAACTTGGCATTAATTTTTTAGGCAAAAACTGTTAATCCTATGAGTGTTTGAGAAAGGATGATATCTGGTTTGGTTCTTGATGCCGATCTATCTTCTTTTATTCTGCATTATAGATGCTACTGAGTTTTTCATTTATGTGCTCTATTAGTATATATATAAATTTTCTGTGGAAAATTTGCATTGATTTCTCTTGGTTTCGGAGACTTATGCTTCTTTCTCAAACTGTGCAGTTGCCAAGATTATACAATGTCTACAGGAGTATGGGAACGGTAACATCCTTCCAGAACATACTAGACAATGTCTTCATTCCACTTTTTGAAGCCACAGTGGATCCAAATTCCCACCCTCAGTTGCACGTATTCTTATTGCAGGTGTGCTTTGGGATTTTAAACATCTTATAAACTCCTATTTTATATGATGTTTTTGGAGCTTGTAAGATAATAGTAATGATAACTTTGCAATGGTTAAAATTGTAGAAGTTTGTTAAAATTTTTATGTGCTTTGGGATTTTAAACATCTTATAAACTCCTATTTTATATGATGTTTTTGGAGCTTATAAGATAATAGCAATGATAACTTGGTAATGGTTAAAATTGTAAAAGTTTGTTAAGATTTTAAAAGTAAGTTGGATACTTCTTACTTCTTTTAAGGAACTTAGAAGAAATAACTCTCTTTTTCTAAAACATTTATCACACACTAATACCATCTTGTAAGTTTTAAAACATCTTATAGGATGTCTTGAAGAGCTTATAAACTCATCCAAACACCCTCGTGATAAGCCAGAACTGCTTTCAAAGTTATTGACCAAAGTACTAAAGTTCTGTTACTTTCATTTACGTGTTGTTTGATAGAAAACCATATTTGTTTGCTTCCCAATTATACATTCTCTATGATTATTATTTCCTCTCATAAGATGTTTCGTGATACAGGTTGTAGGCTTCGACATAGTAGATGATGAAAGTAAACCGGAGAGGCGTCCAACAAAGCACATGCCAACTCCATCAGAGTGGACAAACGAATTCAACCCGGCCTTTTCTTACTATGCTTATTACTGCTATGCAAACTTATACACACTTAACAAGGTTAATATGTTTTTATTTAAATGAGTTATACTGTCATGTTGTTGCCAAGACAAACAACAATTTTTACATTAATGGTCTGATGGGCCTTCTGAAACCTTTTGTGGAGGATAAAGTAGCTAAGGGTATAGGAAGTAGGGAAATACAGCTAGGCAGAAGGCAGATACGAAATAAGGAAAATGATAATTAGTATTCCAGCAATACATTTCTTTGTTTTTTTCCTCCCCCACCATGTTGAGATTGAAAACTCATTGCATTCAAGTTAAATGTTGTGTTTATCTCTAAGGAAATGTGCCTAACAGTTCTGCTACTTTTATTTTCTCATGATATTCTGTCAGCTTCGTGAATCAAAAGGATTACCAACTATCGGATTTCGGCCTCACTGTGGGGAGGTTGTATTCTGTTTCACTTTTCTCTCACATAAACATACTTCTTTTTTCTTTTCTCCAGAATGCTTATAAAAGCTATTTCATGCAGGCTGGCGATGTTGACCACTTAGCCGCTGGATTTCTTCTATGTCATAATATATCACATGGAATAAATTTGCGGAAATCCCCAGTCTTGCAGTATCTATATTATCTCGCTCAGGTTTGTTAATCAACTTGATTTTGCCTTATCACCTTGCGGAATATGTGGATGCTTAAGTCTGATCTGCAGTGTTATCCATATAATTCTGTACTCTTAAACAGTAAATTGACATCATGACAGGTGAAATATTATATAATTCTTCTGCTGGATAGACAGATCTATGTCATAAATAAATTATGTGCAAGATAATTATCTGCCAGCTATTAACCATAATTTTAATAAGGCAGTTTTGGTGCAATTATGAGATTGGTTTCTCCTATAATTGCAGATAAATTTTAGTTTTTTAACTTTTTCATTTCTTTATATCTTCTGCATTATAAAACTTAGAAATGAATGTTGACTCATTTGAGTATTCAGATTGGTTTAGCAATGTCACCACTGAGCAACAACTCTCTCTTTTTGGATTATCATCGCAACCCATTCCCAATGTTCTTCCAGCGAGGTTTAAATGTCTCGCTGTCAACTGATGATCCTCTACAAATCCATTTGACTAAAGAACCTCTTGTTGAAGAATATAGTGTAGCAGCAAAGGTTTGTCTCTTTCTTCCTCTATTTCTCATTGCCAGTGTATGTATCTTGTATATATATATTTTCTTTAAGCAGGTATGGAAGCTCAGCTCTTGTGACCTTTGTGAGATAGCTAGAAATTCTGTCTATCAGTCTGGTTTCCCTCATGCTGCCAAGGTTAGAAATGATGATTGTTTTCCTTTAAATGTTACAGTTAACAAGGAATAAATGAAAATAGTCTGAAAGATTTTTCTCCAATGATAAGTGACTTCCAGTTATTAGATTTTACAAAAATATAAGTAAAGAGATGAGTTAATTCTCACATATACTAATAACTGAACAGTGCTCAAGTTGGATATTCAACTATGTAATCCATCCTACACTTGCTTTTAGTTTTAAACAAATCCTTTCATAACTTTAGCTGCTGTCCTCGAGGCTTTCTAAAATCCCTCCGAGCTGGGCTTTTAACCTGTTGACTTGCGTGGTCAGATCGGTTTGCATGCTCAGAAATACTCCAATTTGTAGCATTTTACGTAGGCGATGATAATCTTATAGTTCAAAGAGAAAGCTTAGTTATACTTCCGTGCTGATCTCTATGACTAAATACCTAAAATTGCCTCTCTGTTTTAGTGCTAAAAAGAGTTATTTGCATTGTTTTCGTAGTTGCACTGGCTTGGAGATGAATATTTTAAGAGAGGGCCTAGAGGAAACGAGATACACAAGACTAATGTACCAAACATTCGGATTTCCTTCAGACATGAGGTGAACATTCACATCCTTCTTCTTTTAATAGCCCATAAACACTATATATATTTGTTTATATATTTACATACACACATGTTAGTAGTCCATTAGCGTTTGAACCCCAGACCTCACACTTCGCTTATGGTACACTCTTGCTTCTACCTTTTTTAGCTGACCAAATTGGGTATCTTGCAGGCATGGATGGAAGAGATGCAATATGTGTTAATGGGCAAAGCCAGGCTTCCTGAAGAGGTTGACCACTAACAAGAAAGTATTTCCGCAAAATTCATACGCAATTTCTTTTCTGAAGTCGGGCTTTAATTATAGCTCTTAATTCTGGAAATCATAGTATGAATCTTATAGCTTGAAGGTTTGACTGATATAGAATCGGTCCAAAATCGTGTATGATGCAGCTCCTTCTTGCTCATATATTTTTTCCAGTAGAAAATGTATCCAACAAGTAGGCTAGTTTCTTGCTGCCCCCCTATGGCTGCTGTATTTCCTCCTACAATTATGCCCAGCCAGTTTTGATTCTGCAAAGAGGTGACTGGCTTCCCTGGAATTTGAATTGTATGCAAGAAACTCTTCTTGTGCGACACCATCTTCAAGGTTAAATATGTAGTCTGGCAACTTTGATTTGATATTGCTTTTCTTTTTATTTTTTTGGCTGTAATTTATGCTTTTCAAATGCGCCATTTGTGTACGCATATATGACAGATTTGATCTTTTTGATATGATAATGAACTCTCTCTTTCAATAAAATATTTATAAAGTTGTTTGGAATAAAATGTAATTAAAAAATTGAATTCAGGACACTCCGTTACAAAGTTGGAGAAATCTAATTATTCATGCTCTAAAGCACAGTTATTATCTAACACGAATGGCAAGCTGCTATAGATGCCAATGTCACTTAAATAAAATTATAGAGGAAATGAAACATTCGAATTTAAATTAGAAAAGCATTTAAAAAATAAATTAAAAACATAAAAAATTGGTCACGATACAAAAATAAAGTAAAATTAAAATTATAGAACTCTCTAGTAAACTTGAGAAATCAAACAATTTGCATTTAAGAAGTGGTTGACTGCATGAAGTTGTACATACATTCAGATTATTTCATAAAAAAACTACATGAATTTGTATATGCATTCAGATTATTTAATAAAAAAAGTTTACATATTACATTTATACTTATTCAGTATCACTTGTGTAATTAAAATTCAGCAGTGCTAAATAAAAAGAAGTTTTTGTTAAGGGTATATATTGTTTTAGCATTATGTCATAGGTATAAATGCTGACATATGTATGAAAAAGTATAACTTTCAATTAAGTGAAAATTATATTAATAATATCATAAATATAAAGCATATTGTTACGAATTTGTCCCTTACAAACTACCGTGCGGCAGTTAACTCCTCATTTGCCCCCTTGCAACATTAGCTAAATCAACCTTTCCCTTCGTTGTTCAAGTGTTGTATGTATTAAGTGAGTTAGTGAACAAAAAAGAGTTGAGAAAGAACCCAAAGAAACTTTATATCACTTAGTTTATACTTTGTTTTCACTTTGTTCTCTACTTGGTTCTCACGTGGTCACATTATAAATGAGTTCCTAACCTCTTTATACTATTTTCTTCCTGAATAGACGGTGGATATCGACTTAATTCTACGGTCTAGATCACAACTCCAGAAGTTTCCTAAGACTAGAAATTTCCAGAACATACACTAGAAACTTCTACAACTTTCTACACGCATGTCCAAGATTCTAAAGTTCTCTTATACAGGCTTTAACCTCTACCATCCAGCTTCCTTGCACATCTTTAGCTAGAGCGTGACATCCTCCCCCATTTAAGTTAGCAATACCCTTGTCACATTGAAGTTGGTCCTAGAATTGCCACAAGTCCTCCACCCAAAACTGTTGGGTCTTCCTTTCTTTGGTTAGCTTTGTGAACTCCCTAGCTATAGTGTTACTTTCCAGTTCTTACTTGATCGAATCTGTAGTGGTTCCTTTGGCTAGGCTAATAGTTGCAAGCTCGGTCTTCCGACTTAACACATCGGCCACCACATTCGCCTTACCGGGCTTGCACTCCAATATGTAATTGAACTCTGCTAGGAAGTCCCATCACCTTGCTTGCTTTGGCGATAGCTTTTTTTGCAACTAGAAGTAACTGGTGGCTGTATTGTTCGTCTTGATCATGAACTTGGAACCCAACAAATAATGTCGCCACACTCGCAAACAGTACACTATAGCCATCATCTCATTTTTGTGCATGATGTAGCGCCTTTCTACCTCGTTGATCTTGTGGCTCTCAAAGGCTATTGGATGCCCATCCTGCATTATCATGGCTCTAATAGCAAAGTCAGATGCATCAATATGCAACTCAAAAGTTTTGACGAAGTTGGGTAGTGCTAAGACTGGCTTGTTGCTCATGGCTGCCTTTAAATCCTTGAAGGCTTCTTGGCATCTCTCAATCCACTCTCACGATGACGTTTTCTTTAGCAGGTTCATCAATGGGATGACTTATGCCAAGTACCCCTAGATGAATCATCGATAGTAGTTCACCAGCTTAAAGAAAGACCACAACTTTGTCACTTTGGTTTGTGGCTCCCAATCCATGATAGCTTTGACCTTCGCCATATCCATCCTTATCTTGCTATACATGATGATGTGGCCTAAGAATGACACTTCTTCCATTGTGAAGGCACACTTTCCTTCTTCACGTACAACTCATTTTCCCTTAATACTTGTAAGATGGTGCACAAGTGGCTGACATGTTCTTCCAAAGTGTTGCTATACACCACTATGTTGTCCAGAAAGAGTACCACGAATTGATCCAAGTATGACTGAAAGATCTTGTTCATGAGTGCACAAAAGGTTGTCGAGGCATTGGTCAAGCCAAAGAGCATAACTAGCCACTTAAAGCACTATATCATGTTACACACATCGTCTTAAGCTTGTCCCCTTTGGCAATATGGATTTGGCAGTAGCCTTTTTACAAGTCCATCTTAGTGTAGACCTTGGCATTCCCAAGTTTATTAAATAGGTCTACTATCAGCAGGATTGAATACTTATTTTTCACTATTATCTTGTTTAGCACTTGGTAGTCCGCGCACATCCTCAATTGTGCTTCTTTTGGAATAGTACTGGGGAGCCGTATGGTGCATTGGAGGGTTGGATCCTCTATGTGTCCTACAACTCCTTGAGTAGTTTCCTTTGCTCCTCTAATGTGGGTGGTGCTAACTAGCAAAGTACCATAGCAGATGGTTTGGCACCGGGATCCGGCTCGATTTGGTGATCAACCTCTCGACTAGGTGGAAGCTTCTTAAGCAGTTCTAGTGGCATCACATTAGCATTTTCCTTAAGGACTCTTTTATGATAGGTGACATATTATCTCTAGTGCTCCATTTATTGGTTCTTCCAACTTCAAAATTGCAAAGAATGTTGGCTCATCTTTCTTAACCCCTTGCAAGTTGCATAGCCGACAGTTGTGGTGTCTCGGCATTCCTTTTGGGTGTACTTGTAGCTAGTACCATCTGTGTTGCCTTCTTATCCAAGATGCACATCGAGTTAAAATAAGGCATAGGAATGGCAATTACCTTGTGCATGAATTCCATTCCTAGCACAACTTTAAAGTCATCCATTGGCACTACTGAAAAGTCCACTTGGCCATTCCAAGTGCCCAAACTTATGTCTGCCCTTTTCACAGTGTCATTAAGCTATTTAGTACTCGTATTTACTATCTTGAGCCAACTGTCTCCCTTCACAACATGTAAGCCTAATCACTTTGCCTCATGCTCATCAACAAAGTTGTGTGTTGCCCCTGTATCCACCATTGCCTTAGTGGGCTGCCTTTGATGCTAGTTTCCACGTACAACAGCCCCTTGCTTGATGTCTTGGGTAGCCTTAACATTGAGGGCATTAAGCAGTTGCAAAGATCTAACATAGCTTACACCTTATTTTGGGCTACTTGTCATTACCTCATGCTCCTCGATGATAGTTGATAAAGATTTAAGCTTGGGGCAGTCTTTCATCCCCTGTGGGCCCTTGCACAAGTAGCAACCGCCCTTGGGCATAAACACCTTTTTTTTGTCCCTGTAGTCCTTCTGTCTAGATGAGGACTTGTCATGGCCAACTCTATGGTCCCTTTTCTCTCCCTCACCTTTAGCTGAGTTGTTCTTCTCATTCTTTGATTTGTCGTGGTTAACATTCCTTTAACACTCAATAAGGACTAGATCACAGCAATGACCTCATCTAACATTATCACATTCCTTCTATACACTTCTTGCCTTGTTGAACTTTGGAGGCCATCGATGAAGTAGAACATCAATTCTTCTTTTGCCATGTTGGGTATCTATAGCATGAGCGTTGTGAACTCCTTCATGTACTTGGGAATAGTCGTTCATTGCTTCAACTCCCACAACTTCTTTCGGGTCTCATACATAAAGTTCTCTAAGTAGAAGTGATTCTTCAACTCCCGTTTGAAGTCTTCTCAAATGTCAACCTAACTTGCCTCTCTTTCCACGTTGATTTGTTTCCTTCGCCACCATAGTGTAGCTATGCTAGTGAGGTAGAGAGAAGCCATTATTACCTTCATCCATTCATCGGTAAGGCTGAGACCTTCAAAGTAGGTTTTCATCTACCACAAGAAGTTCTGAACCTCTTGTGTGTCCCTCTTTCCATCAAATGTCTTGGGCTTTGGGTAGTCCACTCTCATAGTGATGATCCCCAAAGTAGTAGCTTCGTTAGCCACCACTCGTCAACATAATGTGACCTCCTCACGCATCCCCTTGATGCTTGCTTGGAGTGTTTGGATGACACCGCGAATCTCCTCATCCATGTGTGCCATACGTTCTTCCACCTCAAACTCTATCCATGCCACATACTCCTCTATTAGAGTGTTGGCGTCAAGGCAAGTTTGAATGTCTCCCTTTAACGTGTCAAGCTGTCCAAGCATGTGCTCCTCCAATGTCCTGATGGCTTAGGGGTGTTCATTTTGTGAAAATCGATTGAACCTAATGGTTCGGTCCATTAACTGAAAATTTTGATTTTTGAAAAACTAAAATTGAAAATCGAACCGAACCTGTTCGGTTCGGAATTGATTTTGAAATTGAAAAAAAATTATTTTTTGTTAAAAAAAGTATTATAAAAGTTTGTTTGATAAAAGTAAGTTTGTTTAATTAAAAGTTTGAATTGGGTTACTTATTCTTTTAGTACCACAAATCTTATTTGATAAAAGTACATTAATAAAAATATTTATTTTTAGGTGAAAATATTGATTTTGATTATTTTTTTTATATTGAACATATTTGTTTTGATAAAATTATAACTTATCTATTTTAAACAAATACATTTAAAATATTATAAATTTAAGAAGATAAATAAATATTTTAATTATTTTATGTCATAAAAATTTTAGTATACACATTGAGTGTGCTAAAATTGTTAGCTCATAATCACCAAGACATATGCACGTGATTTTTGTATATTCAAACCTTAATTGTTAAGGTCGAATAGCGAATTAAATCTTAAACTTAATTTTAAATACATATTCAAAATTTTGTGAAAATGCAATTATAATCTTATTAAATTATTATTTCTAAAGGATAATTTTGAAATATTGATAAAATTTGTATCCAAACTATATTTTTATTTTAAATTCTCCAATTTATCTTTCAAACTATATTGTCAATTTTTGTTGTTGAAATAATTAAAAGGACAAATTATGTAAAGAACAAAATAACTTCTATTTTAGACATAAAATGGTCTTTGTCTTTATAATAATATAGATAAAATTTTTATTAGTTATCAAATGCAATATACTACTAGTACTACCATAGAAATAGCCAAATAGGATTCAATCCCTTATTCCTTAATTTGCAATTTAAATTCAAATTTCAATTTTGCTCATCAATATGCTCTATAATATATAAGTTCAATTAATTCTAAGTGTAGACAGCTTAATTTTTTTTGGGCTAATTGAAAAGCGACATGTATAAATAAATATTAGTTATTAATTTAAAATTTTTTTATTTATATATTAGAGTTTATTAAATTAAATTCTAAATAATAAATAATTAATTTTAATTAATATTCTAATATTTATTTTATAAATCAAATGTTGATAAATGTCAAAGATGAAGGTGTATCATGTTAATCAAATCAAATCTGGTGGCCTAGCAATCTCAAACTAATCAAGTCAGGACACGTGGCACATCCATGTACGTGGATCAATCAAGTCAAGAATATTTGATATTATCTTTTAATATGTGCATTAAAGAGATAATTATCAAATGTGTCCAAGCCATTTCGAAGTCTCATGTTGAACACCTATATAAAGGGATGACTAGAGACTCATATGGACATATATTCATATATTCTCAAGCCCTAAAACTCAAGTCTTTAAGCTTCAAGTTCTTGCTGCGATGACGTTTTACTACCGCAAAGGTCCTATACCTCTTCAAAGCATCAAGTCATTAAGTCCTTTGATCTCGGAGTCAAGGTTCGGGTTTCAAAGAAACTTCGTAATATCTTTTACCAAATCAAGGGATACTAAACCATATATCCAAAAATAAGCTTCAAGCCCTTGGATCATATATATATTGAAAGAAGAATCAGGGGATTAGTTTTATTAGAAAATTTATATTTTTCTCTGATAAATTGTAATTCTTATATATTTTTTAATATAAATTTAATTTGTCCATTATTTTTTCTTTGTCTTGTGATTTAATTTTGCAAACAATGAAATTTATGTGAACAATAAGTTCTTTTAATATAATATTTTTTACTATTTAAATCATAGTCATCTATTTTTTATATGTAATGTGTATTAGTTTGTATAATAAGAAAATTATGCAATTGTACCGGTTGAGTTTAAAAAAAAATATCATTTTTTCCCCTCTTTGTATCATAACTATTCATGTTTTTCTATGTCATATATTAATATATATTATTTATAAAGCATAGGGTTTTTAATAACTATTTTGATATATTATTTACTTCTCTTCTTCCCAATTATTTCACTTTATAAAAAATTTCCTTTTATTTTTCCCAAAAATTTAAAAATACATTAACATTTACATTATTTGAAAATTTATATTTATTTATCTTAGACTTAAAAAATTTAATAAAAAATATGAAATAAAACTAAAACTAGTAGTGATTGAATAATAAAATTATATATATAAAAAATAAAAAAAAATTCTGGTTTTTCGGTTCGGTTAAACCTGTTTTTTCAATTTTTTGGTTTAGTTTCGGTTAACCGAGTAAAAAAACTAAAAAAATCGAAAATCAAATTTTTTTGAAATGAAAAACCAAAAACCAAACCAAATGTTCATTTTGATTTTTCGGTTTTTGGTTGGTTCGGTCGATTTTGATTTTTTTTGACCACCCCTATGATGGCTTGCTCAACTCACATTCTGCCCTCTCATTTAACTTGCCTATTGCACCTTCCCAAGTAGTACCTTCACAAAACTTGTTTTGGTCTCGTTGCTTCTTCATGTTGTAGGTTAACACATTCTTCCTGCCCCTCTCTTCAATAACGATTGAAACATTATCTTTGGCCATCTCAATTTCTTTATAGCACCAAGTCCAACCAGGCTGTGATACTACCTATCACAGACTTGCTCCTTAAAAGCTACCATGTGGCACTTAGTCCCTCTTTTTTCCCCTAATGACTCTAGTTGAGTTAGCTTTACCCTTCCTTGTTCAAGTGTTGTATTTTTTAAGTGAGTTAGCTAAATGTTAAGAACAAGAGACAGTTAAGAAAAAACCCAAAGAGGCTTTATATTACTTAGTTTGTACTTTGTTTACACTTCATTCTCTACTTGGTTTTCACTTGGTTACATTACAAATGACCTCTTAATCTATTTATACTACTCTTCTCACAAATAGATGGTGAAGATTGACTTAATCTTACGGCTTAGATTACAACTTTAAAAGTTTCCCAAAATTAGAAATTTTCAGAATCTACACTAGAAACTTCTACACAACTTCTACAACTTTCTACACACATGTACAAGATTCTAAAGTTCTTCTGGATAGGCTTTAACCTCTATTATCTTATTTCCTTACACGTCTTTGGTTGGGGCATGATAATATGTACATCAAATAAGATAACATTGTCCAACAATATTTTCAAATATATTTACAACTTTTGCTTACTAAAAGCAAATTTAGTATATCCTAACTAAGATTTTTGAGCTAGCTCATACATGGCTGGGGTATAATAAAATTCAAAATTAAGTTTGAAATATATATAAATTGATTAGAATTCAATAAAATTCCAAAATTAAATTAGACATCTTTAGCATATTTGAGAAATCTAATAATCTATGCAATAAAGTACAATTGTTTTCTTAATGAGTGATGAGTTGTTAGTAACATTTAATGTGATGCCGACAATCATAAAATTAAAAGGTACATCAAACTGTATTGTAAGCAAAATTAATGGTAGTTGTCAGTGGTCATAAAATGATAGGGTTGACTACATGAACTGATACATAATAGTCAATTTTGTTTTAAATAAATTGAAATTAATTTATTACTTTTATACTATTCTGCGTTGTTTATTTGTTTAAAATTCAATGGTGCTGAATAGAATTTTTTTTAAAATTAATTTGATATATTATTTTATCATTATTCACAATATAGCAAATTGATAGTACTCATGAAAACTTTTTTATTAATAGTGAATAATTTTTAATTTAGTGAAAAATATATTAATTTAGTATTACATACATAATTGACTAGATGACAACAAAATTAAAAATTAAATTTTAAAAACCTCTAAAATTAGAATCCAACAAATTCAAAATCAAGTTCAAAAAATTCAATATAAAAAATTGATTAAAGTTCAATAAAATTCAAAAATTAAATTTATAAAATCAGTTAAGAAATTTAAAATTTTGAATTTTTTTTATAAAATTTGTTATTAGGTTCTAAAAATTCAATAATTTTATGCAATAAATCACAATTATCACTTAAATCAGATATTCAATTATTGTTGAACTTTAATGTTATGCTCATTATAATAATAGCTACCCCTTTCCATAAAATTATAGGGTGAATCAAAGGAACTTCTACTTAGCATTCAAACTTTATTTAAGCAAAATAAAATTACTTATTAGATTTATACTAATTTAGCATTGCTAAAGTTTAATTACAAAATTTAATAATACCCTTTATTTAAAAAAGAAAAAGAAAATAATTACAAAATTTGGACTACAAAATTAAAATAGTTAAAATAATTGACTTGCGTTGACGGTAGACCCCACTACAAAACTGAAAACATTTAAAAAAGATCCCACTCAGGAAGTTACTCTTTCTCCCTGTCTCTGACGCTGCTTCTGCTTCACAAAAAGCCTCCGCCGAACTGCCCCTCTCCTTCGCCGGCTTGTTGGCCTAAACCCTAGAATCTTTTGTATCTTCTCTTTACATCCCCACCACCACCACAAATGGCGGCGGCAGCATCCTCTTCCTCTGAGATCAATAACGACGGCCTGTCCTGAGTCTAATCAACAAGCGCCTCCGTGCTTTGCGCAAAAAGCTAAACCGCATAACCCAAATGGAGGAATCTATCTCCCAAGGAAAAACCCTCAACAAAGAGCAGGAGGAAACCCTACGCTCGAAACCGTCTGTTGTTGCCGGGATAGACGAGTTGGAAAAACTCCGCCAACCCCTCTCGCAGGCCGTGACTCAAGAGATTCAATTGGCATTGGACAAAGTTCAGCACAGCCCTGAAACCCCATCTGAAGAAAGGAAGGATGAGGAAGGAACCGTCGGGCATGATGCCAGCGGGGAAGACAAGGTGGTTTTCGTTGTTTCTGATCTGCTGAGTTTGGTGTACTTTGCGAGCATTTTTGATGTGAAAACGTTAATGATGGCAAATGACAACATGCTGACGAGGGCGCATGAGAGGAACTGCTGTCTCACATACGATTACGTGACGGATGCTGCTGCTGCAGGTGATCCTTTGAAAGAGTGGGATTTGGATTTTATTGCCATGATGGGGAGTTTATTGATTTCGCGACCGGTGAACTCAAGCTTGTCGCACAAGGATTCATTGCAAAAGTGTGTGGAGCATGCAAAGCTATGGCTTGCAAATGCGGAGCAGCCGATCGAGCCCAATTCAAGTATCACTTGTATGAAAACTGTGCCATTTCTCTTTAAACTTGAAATTTTTAGTTAAGTACATGTGTGGATGTTGGGTATATCTGCATCTTTGTTGGTCAATTTGCGTATTTACCTTGTAAATTTTAATTTTATTGAAGTTAATTTGTTGTGGATTTTCTTGTTTTGAGAAGTTAATTGCTTGTTTAGGGGGAGTAGTAGCGTTGTGTATGAATTTTGCTGTGAATTGTCTACCCAAATGATCTTTCCCGTGTGGCATACTGATACTTATTTATGACTGTGCAATTATGTCACTGTTAACATATATGTATAATAAGGATTTGAATGCATGATTTTGTAGTTTTTGTAATGTCAGAATCAGCATTCTAGTAGCTTTTTATTGCCCGAGATTTATTTGGAAATTATATGTGCTTCATGTAGGCAAAGTACTCATTTGTGTTGTGCAAGTTTCTCTGGTACTGAACTTATCTGTACAAGGCAAGAACTGTTTCATTTATTTTTGTTTGTATCTGATTTTTTCTATGTATAAAAGCATAAATGAGGTATATACTTGGTATTTTTTGATGATTTAGGATAGAATTGTTTTCTATGTGGATGCTATTTTATCTATTCTTTTTTTGTGTACTGAAATTTGTATTGTAGGCTAGCTTTTAACTTTGAGAAGAATTTTTCCTCCTTTTCAGTATTATGAGCACCTGTATAGGCACTAAAAAATTTCTGAGCCTAGCATGAGTGTGTCCTCATATGGTTGCTTGCTTTGTAAACATTTAATAATAGTAATCCACAGTTTTGTGAGATGTTGAATTCTTTGGATATAATTTATTTTTGAATGGGATGTATATTGTCAGGAAGGTCTTTTCATCAATATAACTGTATAAATTTAATTTACTCTGGTCGTGGTTTTCTGTTGCATTCTTGTAGTTATTTGGTGATGCTTTTCTAAAAGGCTTATTTCTAAGTTTGGACAATGTTGTTATCATGAAGTTTTCCAAAATGTTTTGACTTTCTTTTATTACACATCTTTTTCCACTCATCGGGGCCATTTTAGATGCCAGCTTGAGGGAGAAGCTAAACAAAATTATGGCTTCTGAGTACTTCACAGCAACTCCAGAGATAAAGGCTCCTGTTGAAGTGGCTGCAGCTGTTGGAAATTATAGTTCCTTTAAGGTTCCAGTGCATGGGTCTATGATTCCTCAAGTTGGTTTGACTGTCCCAGTGAAGGAAGAGTCAGTTGCAGAGTATGACCAAGAGGTAGGTTATATTTTTATGGATTAATTAAGTTCTTGTGGTTCATTTTGTGATAAGATATGTGGGATTTTGCAAAAAAGCATTACTCCTGTTTATTTTGATGAAAGTTCTTTGCTGATAAATACTTTTCTGTGACCATGGTGGCTGGATCTACATAGATTGGACTGGAATTACTCTTTTTCTGATGTTAATTTACTAGGTCATATGGCGAAGAAGATGGTTCTAACTGGCCCTCAACTCTGCCACCTGACAATGCATTCGGAAGCTTGAAGTTCGCAGGATGTTAAAGCTTTAATTTATGAGCATTTAGAGAATGGATCATATTGTCAAGTTTCCAGTTCTTTTTTCTTATTTTTTATTGCAAACTTCATTGCTTTGGTCGACTACATCAAACTCTATCCAAGCAAATGTTTGAGCCCTCTATCTTTGCTATGTAGGTAGAGTTCAAAGCCTCAATTATCTCATCTAGGACTTTTATAGAACTGGATCATGCTTGCAGATCTGTGCAGCAGATGTATTGATGAACCTACATTTGCTGCTATAGCAACCGCAATTAATTGGTCATGTTTTGTGCTTCTCATAGGAATTTTCCATGTTCAAAATCTCATCTGCATGATAACTTTTTCTGTGGACTCAAAAGTATTCAGACCCCAGAAAATGTTTAAAAGAAAGAAAATCACTAACCGTGTTTGCTATGGCCACAACCTTGTGCCATAGTCTTCTCGCCTAAGGTGAGAAGTGACAGAGGAGAGGGAGAATTGCCTTTCCCTCTTCTAGGCAAGTAGGCAAGGCGCCTCAGCTAGGTACCAGAATGGTGCCTTTTGCCTTTTTTAAGGCAACAGGTGTTGGAAAGGTGGGCCTCGCTAGAGTTGGGCACCTTCAATGGTAGAAAATGCAAAAGCCAAAAAGTTTTGGGAAAAACCAAAAAAGACAAAATGAAAAATAGGAAAACCCTAAACAGAGTAACAGACGTGCTAAATGGGAGAAGCCCTACACAGAGTGAGAAAAGTGTTAGTGGTGAAGAGGATGGTGTTGATGGAATTGATGATAACGGAGGCAGCCTTGATGATTAGAACTTAGGATCATCTTTGGTGGCTTGATATTTGATTTGGAATTATGGATAGTTGATGGTTTATGGTTTTCGGTTATTCTTTTAAGACTGTTTGTTAGTGAGTTGAACTTATTACATTTTAAGACTTTGTTGTGTAACCTGTATTTGATTTTATCATGTTATATTCGTTGTTTGTCTTCTTGGATCTCTAATTAGATTGAAATTTATCACGTATATCATATGCTATAAATTCTCATTCTAGCGCATTGCTTCAAATAGGCGGGCGCCTCTTGCCTCTTGCCTCTGGCACTATAGGCCTTGTCGCCTCGCATCTTCTTTCGTATTTAACAACTATTCCTTGTGTTGTTGCCCTACCATATTGTGTATCTTCTACGTGATGGTTTCTCTACCACTAGCGACTTTGAGGGTAAATTAAGTGACAAATAGTCAAAGACTTTGGGGTCCTACCACAAATTGATGCGGTCGTTTCTTTAAAGTATTCACGCTCAACTATCCTATAGCTAAACATTCATACACTCCATACGTAGCTTGGTGGAGATACTTTTTGTATGCAAAGGGACTTAGTAGTCCTCTTGAATTTATGCAAGAAGGGGCTAGCTGTCTATTGAAAATAAAAAGAGCAATAACAACTCATATATGGAGAAACAAAACACTTATTATACTATAATTGGAAGAAAATATATGGATGCTGCCAACTGATATTTATGCACTGAGTTATTGTTCCATTGGGGCTATATCGGAATAGAGAACTGCGTGAAGGTAGTTGAGGGAGAAGAACTTTGATCGTAATCCTAAATTGTTGAGGATATAAAGTGACATGGATGGTTAAAATATTTTTGTACAACTTATGTGACGTAAGCAGTTGATTTTATTTTATTTTTTTAAGTTTAAATGTTTGTTATGAGGTTAATCTTATCCGCATCGAACAAAGAAAGTTATTGTGGCTTTTACAAATCTTTAATTTATGGGCCTCTAACACACACCATGTGCCATTTGCATTTACCTTTTACATATTATCATGATATAAGCTACTACAGGGGAAGATGGATATCTTCTGCACTTGCTTGGAAGTGATTTTCAATATTTTGAGTACAAATCCCTAGTCCGTACATTAAAAATGTCCACGTTGATGGGGTGTTTGGAGGGGTGAAATGGAATACTGTGATGGGGTTGGAGCAAGCTTGCTATGTGTCCAATCGAGTTGGTAGACAGGCACAGGTGGAAGCTGCAAGCACCATGAAAACATGTTAGGCTTGCTGATGTGGTCCTTAGGACCTTAGCTAAAACTGTCCAATACTTAAATCAGTTGACCAATTAAGGAAAGAGTATAAATATAAGCTGAGAGTAATTCAAGGTAATAAAAGCGCACTTGTACTATTAACGAGACAAGCTGCTTATGGTAGGTAAAAATCTGTTGGAGAGAGGTTAGAAAGACTGAATTGCCCCCATTCACTATTGTTAAACTGGATTGATCTATTGGGGTTGTAGGGGCCTGCGGGGTCATTTGGTTGACCCTAGTGGGTGGTGTGTGACGTGTGTCACGTGGCAACATTTAATGTGTATTATGACATTAAGTCTAGACTTGTGGAGCATTTACTACAATAGGGTACTAGGGTTGAATTTGCCCATTTGTTTGACACATTTGACTTTGAGATGTCGAATAAATGCGTAAATATCCTCATACATGGGTTTTCCTGAGTTGAGGTCGAATATCGACATAAAGGCATTGGTGGTCGACCTAAGCACATTTGGCCTAGATGCGCCCATGAATGTGTGGGGTTGGTTGTCGATGTTTTAGCTCTGGCGATTGGCCTAAAGTTTGTTGACCCTAATGTAATTCTCCTACTTAGGCCCCAAGCAAAAGTTGGACCCCATTCCTCAAGATATTGTGGCACAATCGATGAAGTCGGATGTGGCAGAAATGTCATTGAGCCATGGGGGACTTTGACTTGTATGATCTCTCCCTTATTGCAAGTGTCCCCTATTTTTGCCCTTTTGCCTTCTAGGACTATTTTTTCTTCCCAGACATGTTGTCACTTATCACAGCTTGAACTGCATTGATCACTGTGGTTCATGGACATGAAACACTGATTCTGTTGCCAAGTGAGGAATTGGGTGCTATAGTAAATTATGCAGGATTTCATGCCAAAGAACATTTAATCAACTTACTGTGTTGGCTGCATCTTATCTTCTAGAAGGGCTTAAGTTCTGAAAGTTATGGTCTTTATATTGCCAAAGTTCTTCAATCATTAGGCTTTGGTATTGCTTGGTAATTGTCCACCACTTGTCTTTCTCCTCGTTATTCTGTTTGGCCTAGATGTGTCCTTCAAGCTTTGTCTTATTCATTTGCATGGAGAGAGAGATGCTGTTTGCCACTGATCATTTGGTTTGCTGGTAAAAAATATATGATCACAATGCTTTTACAGGTACAAAATTTTTTGCTTAAAATATGACATTATTGATTATTCCCAAAACTAAACACGAAGTAGGATAATATTAAAGTCCCAAGCATCATTAGGAAAAAAATTTTGCGGATGATTATTGCTACTGGATCACCTTTTCTGTTGAATGTTGTGTAATCAAGGAGGTGTTAATCCTATAATTTGCTGGCCCTAATTGGCAATGTATAGTTTGAGGCATCATGGTTGTTGAATGTAGTGGAATATGCTAAATTGAACGGACAAGAGTATCAGATTACAATTCTGGACTGCTATAATTATCTTATCTTGTTTTATCTTGTTCATTTATTTTTTTTCATGAGTATGTTTATGATTCAAGCAGATGAAACTACAATTTGTGGAGTGTCTTTGTGTCAGTACCTGGCTTTATAAGTTTCTATTCCATAGCAATTGTAACTTCATTTACCAACTCTGGGGAGATAACATATAACTAAGTCTGCTTTAGGCAGACAACTCTTGGCTTGATTTTCTTAGTAACCCCAAACAGTTGTTTAACCTGACAAGTTCATCTTTTATTCTAGTTAATATTTTCCTTTCCTTTTACTCTTTGCCTATCAAATACTACTTTTATAATTTATTCATTTCTCGTGATTATCCCATGTGTTCAGCTAACAATTTATTGTGTCCATTTCTTATGGTTATTGATGGAAGCTTCATGGGTGATTCCTTAGTTGGTTTGGTAGCCAATCAGAGCTGTATGTACATATTGTTCTCCAAAAACTGCTATATTCATCATTTACTTGACTCTAGGAAATATGTGCTTAGACTAGATTATTCTGAATGTAGTTTTGTCTATGCATTGCGATACTTCAATTTCAAAATCTCGAATGTCTTTTCTTGCAGGAAGAAGAATCCCCAAATTTCAGTGGCAATGAAATCTATGATGATGAAACTGGCCTTGCCGAAGAATATCATCAGGTATGTATTTTTGTTTTCCTAAAAGCAGATTATGGTCAAATGATGATTCCAGACTCTGCTTTTCTTTTTTCTCTTTGTGTTATGAATAGGTTTACCAACCATATGCATTCATCTTGGTTTTAGGGAGAAACAAAGGTAGCAAGTGTATCAGAACTCCAGGCTCAGACAGAGCTGGGAAAACCTGATACAGAAGTTGATCAGAACTCAAGGGATGTGGACTTGATAGAGCAACAACATGCTAACCGGAGATCATATCAAAACTATAGAGGTGATCATGGTGGGGGTGGCCGCAGAGGATATGCTAATGGCCGTGGAGGGCGAGGCATTAAGAGGGGAGGCTACCAAAACGGGCGCAACCAATTTTATGATCAGCCTGGTGGTTATTACCCAAGGAACAACTACAGAGGCCAGGGGGGCAGAGGTATGGGTGGCAACTACAATTACAATGCTCCTGCTAGTCATGCT
>JACGDI010005599.1:315033-347438 GCA_014898725.1 Jacaranda copaia
TTTTTTTTTTCAATTTGACTTGGGTTTGGGCTATGAAAATGAGTGTGAATTCATTCAAAAATTTGAAATCCAAAATAATGGTTCAGAACACTTCATCAATTAAATGTATAAATATTTAATAAAATATATTTTTTTAAAAAAAATAAAATGGGGGTATCTGATCGGGTATTGAGTATCCTAAGTCAATATTCGACACTCAAATTTTTGGGTACCCCCATAAATACCCATTCGGGTTTGGGGGGTTAAAAATACCCGATCTGAATGAAAAATACCTAATAGGGTCGGGTTGGGTACCCCCAAACCCGAACCCATTGCCCACCCCTATTCTATATTGAGCTTCTGTTCAAGATAATGCCTAAATTGTTATAGTTTTTAGGGTCAATTACATCCACTTCTTCTAAAGTTCAGTGTAATTATAAAAAAATTCTTGTTTTAAATATTACATGTACTCCTTGAACATTGTTGTTGTCTAATATTTCACTCTAGTTGTTAGTCACCATTAACGTTTTGCTCAGCTACCACCAAAAAAATTTGAGTAAAATTTCAAAAAAGCCTTTAGGGTCACTGACTTCATTTTTTATCTAATTTGACTTTTTTTAGCGGACAAAAATATCCTTAGGGGTGGTATTATAAGATTTTTTAATTGTTTAAGGGTGTATTTGTTATTTTTTGTTTGAGGTTTTAAATATAATAAAATAAAAAAGAATCCAGGCTAGCCATTTTATAGCCGTTTATTCTGATCCCTACACTCACACGCACATGTTTATTTGATTTTCTTACCAAAATAATATGGCTTCGTCATAGAGCACATCATCTAGTTGGGGGCCTTGAAATCAGTGTTCGAAAAATCGAATCGTTCATTGAATCGAAAATTTACCAGTTCACGGTTCACTGGTTTAATCGTTAGTTGGATCATAATTAAACCACAATTGAACTGTGACTCCATAATTACGAAATATATATATTTATGTTATATATTACTTAAAAATAAATAAAATACCAAAATATAAAACATAAAGAGCTTAAATTATATATTGTTTAATATTACAATCCAAATTTCGCAATTTATATTATAAATGATCACAATAATTTAATTATATCAAGTCTAAAATTTAAAATAGAGAGTATGTAAGTTAATTTTAAACTCTAAACTCTATATTAAGGCTTTTTTTGACATTTAGATAGCTTGTGAGGTGTACCTTAACCTTCAAAAAATGTATTTAGACAAAAGAATAAATAAGAAAAAAAATTTATTTCATTAAAAATTAAATGAAAAAATTGGTCTAGTTCAATTGAATCGTGAACGGTTCATTAGTCCTACCAGTCAATTTGAATGATTTTAACCAAATATCGCATTTTTTTTTTAAATTTTTTGGTTTTTTGAGAAAATCACATAGGTTCGCTGGCCGATTGACTGTTCGACTAGCCGATCTGGTCCGATATTTTAAACTACGATTGAAATATAGAAAAGAAAGGTGCTAAAGGTGAAATTGTGGGAAGAAACTATCAAAATATTAGGACCAAAATTATACTTAATATTATTAAATATAATTAATTAAAAATATTTAATGGTTAAGAAATAAATAAATAAATAATTAAAAAGAATGATAAATAAAGAATTTACTGAAATTTATTCTTTAAAATTATTTGTAATTAATATTTTTTAGGACTAAATATAAAATTAGCATTTTAAGTTACATACTTAATAATACATGTTAAGTAACAAGCATTTAAAATAATTGTTTGAATATATTCATTAATTAAAAAATAAATAACCAAAAATTAAAAAAAAGATAAGTAAATAATTTATTAAAATTTATTCTTTGATTTTAAAGAATTTATTCTTTAAAATTTATTAAATAATAAAAAAGAAAACTCATCTCAAGTGAGGAGCTAGCCACTAGCCATAACTAGACCACAATAGGCCCCTAGCCATGGCAATGAGTAGTTGATGATTTGGTCATGGCTGGGCAGCATCCTGGGATAGGGGTAAGGATTGGGTGGTGTTTATATATATATATATATATATATATACATGTATGTTTTTATTGTATAATTACATATATATGTTTATACATGCAACATTATAGTTAGATAAGGATGTAAATTTTTATTTTTTAATTAATTATTTTATTTTCTAATAATAAATAAATTTAATTAAATTATTAAAATTATGTTGTATAAGATAATGTACTTAAATCTTTATTTTATATTTTCACTTATTTTATTTATTTATTGCTAAATTTTAATAAACTCTACTGTTTTATCATTATTAAATATGTAACTCAAAATTAATAGAAATATATTATCTAAGGTTATAAATTTAAATTTTTAAAAAATTGAAGGTGATAAAAATATATCAAATAAACCCTCATAAATTTAAAAATATTATAAATAGATTCAAGGGTATTTATGTCTCCTAATATTTTTATCAATTTTTTTAAATTTTTAATGAAAGGGTATTTTGTTCATTTTATACTTTCTGTCATCATTACATTTTTAGGAGGTAAATGTAATTTTTAAAATAATAAGAGCTTTTTGATAATTACGCCAAACCTAAGGGGATATGGACGTAATTCATCTTAATTTTTATGTGGGTCAGAATTTTCTTAATAAGAAATTTTGCTATCTTATGATCATTGTAGCTACATCAAGTTAAAAGACTTTCTTGACCTTTGATACTGGACGTGTTTCAATTTTTATGTATGATACTGTGACTCCGTACGAATATAATTTTACAATTTAATTGAGACTTATATTTTTGATAAACAGTTATCCGTGCTTGATCACTGCAAGATCCTACTCTTATTACATGTCAGAATTGCACTTTTGTTTTTGTCTGTAGATCCTGCGTGCTTGTATTCAAGAGTTTGCCTTCTTAGTTCTTTCACCCTTCTCTCTATACAATTCGGCCTTTTTTCGTTCATTGTGATTTGTGAAATTGTAAATATCGCATGTAAATCATATATGCGGCTTGGCAACTAATTTGGAGGGTGTTTGGTTGATTTCAAATTATCTTGGACTTCTATGATTTCATATGATTATTAACCAAACGCCTTCATTGCTCATGCAATATCTCGTACTTACATAATATTTTATTGACTGTTGAATTCTATTTTTTTTTCAATTTATATACGCGTACACATTAAAAATTTGTTAGAATTTGAATTTCATACCTTGTACTTATATTGTAAGGACAATATTACTGGATCAATTGATTTCTCAGCACTTTATTCTATTATGTGGTATACATGATGTGATTCAAATGCCAATCACCCCAAATTTTTGATCAACCACTAAAAATCTAATTTAATATCATCGTTGGATGCTCCAAATATAGTCTAATCACTTAATAAAAGTATGATTAAGACAGTCACTAATTGAATTTTTGGTTAATCCTACTTGAAGAATGTCAAATACATGGGCGGCATCACACGTCCAAGACAACATCTTACAGTAGCACCTTTAGTAAAGCCAACATCCATTGTCAATTAGATTCTGAAATTCGAACCTCTCTGTGCAAAGTGCAAGAGAACCAATTTCAGTAAATAATTGTTAGATTTGGACAATAAATGTGGTTAACTCATCACATTTCTGAGACGGTCCATTTGCAAAGACATCGGATTCAGCATGAACTGGAATAAAGCAATGGTGACATTGATATTCATGCCAATAGTTCTCTAGATTCTTGCTAAGTAATAGGGTTAGCCTGCCTAATGTCACGGCTATTGGATGATCTATTTGAGCTCACCCTCGATTTGATTCATTTTTATTTAAAAAGGGTGGAGGTCTGTAATGCACTCGGTTTGTTCATTATTTATTATGTGGGAGGTATCGTGTTTGACCTGAATGAGTTCCGTTTCTTTAAAAAAAATAAAATACATTATACATGTCCGACCAAAAATAGCACATAAGCTTATTTTATGAATTTCGAGCCAATCTGAGTTTATAAACAATTGTAATTAATAAGCACAAAATGATGAGAAGATAGGTTGTGCAACGAATATGTAGAATTTTGTTCCACGTAAGAAAAATAGGAAAATTTGGTTACGTTTAATACAGGTACAAATCTCTATAAATTTAATTAACAATTACAAAACAAGGTAGAAACAGTTTTTTTTGTCGTCTTTGATTCTCTATATTTATTTTTACAGATCATGTACAACTTTTAATGAAAACCTCTTTAAGCTGTCACTTGTAGAATTTGGTGATTTTGTGTATTATAAAGGTAAATTTTAGCAGCAAATCCTTCACGAAAAGAAAGATAATACCATCACAAATCAAAGTAAATCAAAGATGGACAAGTGCTGAAGATAAAAGCTCTTTAAAATTGTCATTTTCGGACTTCGTACTTTTATTACATTTTAAAAGTGAATTATTTTAACAAATCAGTCGGCAGAGAAAGATAGTGCGGTCACACCTCAAAATCACAATTAATTCTCCATCGTATAAAACAAGATGCTGCAGTGGAAAAACCTAGTCCTTGAAGCAACTTTTGTGCCCTTTGAACGATGGTGCTGAGAAGTGGGACCAGTGCCCGAAATTCTCCTTCTTTTTCTGTATATTACCAGTAAAACAACGTGTAAATTTCTGCGCCCAATAGCAAACTCTGCTCCAAAGGGCTGCTAAGAAACCAGAAATGTGGACAAGTTCTGCCAATCACAAAGTTGAATTCAGACACAAAACCTACGCGAACTTGTTCAGAGAATGAAATGTCTTTTAATCATTAAGACAAAAAGAGAACTAGTTGCGAGAACATTCTGCTTTATCTCATGCTATAAAGGCAACACTCAAAAAGACTTTTCTCTCCTTCGTCCCATCCTTTTGACATCACTTCAAAATTCAAATTCAATCCTGATAAGACGCCGTACGATGCCAAGAGGACCTAGTCTTTTTTGTTGATATATGCTGGGGCAATAAAATACTTAGGCCCCACTTGGTTGTGCCTTTTATTTTCAATTTTTGCTTTGAATTAAATTTTGATGTGTTTTTATTTTATTATTATTTTGCCGACTAGAATGAAAATATGATTGGATTAATAAAGTACAAATTTTGAAAAGTGTTGGTTTAAAAATAATATTTTAATACAATAGTATTAAATATTTTGATATAATAATATTATTTATTTATTTATTTATTTATGTCTTATCAATTAAATTAAGTTGAGTAAGAAATTATTATTTAATATTATTATCATCGTCTTGGAAGGAGAGAAAATGTTGTTATTTAATTAATTGATGAATTATTAAATTATTAGTAAATATAGAGTGGGATGCATATCTTGTGATGACGTAAAAAGAAATTATTATTTAATTAATTAGTGGATTTTAATTATTTTTTAAATAATAAGTATTTTAGGTTTGAAAATGATAGACATAGGTAAAAATATAAAAAAAGGTGATATAATTACTAAAAATGAGTTTAAACAAACGTACTCTTTTTTTTAAATACATTTTGGAGTAGTACGAAAATGAAATGACCATTATAAGACATAGCAATCAGGGCCCTATTCTATTCGCTCTAACAAATAAATGAAGGTGTGGCTCCAAATTGAGTTGTTGGGATTTTTTTCTAACATAAACCTAATATCCTCTTTAGATTGGAACTTGAAAATAATGACATATTAGATTGTTGGGGATTACTCAACAAAAATCCTCCAAAATTCAAGTGGGGTTACGTCACAAATAAATATTGAAAATCAAAATGCAATTAGTTATTATTAGTAATAACATTTACCTACTCTAGGGAGATAACATATAACTAAGTCTACTCTAGGCAGACAACTTTTGGCTTGAGGTAAGTCTTAATAACCTCTCAACAGTTATTTAACCAGACAAGTTCATCTTTTATTCTAGTTAATATTTTCCCTCCCTTTTACTCCTTGCCGATCAAATGCTACTTTTATGATTTATTCATTTCTCGTGATTATCCCATGTGTTCAGCTAACAATTTATTGTGTCCATTTCTTATGGTTATTGATGGAAACTTCATGGGTGATTCCTTAGTTGGTTTGGTAGCCAATCAGAGCTGCGTGTGCATATTGTTCTCCCAAAACTGCCATATTCATCATTTACTTGACTCTAGGAAATACGTGCTTAGACTAGATTATTCCGAATGTCATTTTGTCTATGCATTGCGATATCTTCCTTCAATTTCAAAATTCTTCAATATCTTTTCTTGCAGGAAGAAGAATCCCCAAATTCGGCCAAATTATGAAAATACAGTAAAAAAAACAAAATTTTTCAAAATTATCGTGATTTGTAGGGGTGTGCAAAAGTATGATAAGGCGTTGGTGAAGAAAGCTACAGTCCAAGAAGCGTGGCTCATAGCCACGCCTCCTGAGTAAATTGCATGCTCTGGTCCGAAATTCCCTAGAGGCGTGGCCTTGCATGCTTCGATTTTTTTAACATTTCCTACAAGAGCAACCACGCCTCTTTGGTTGTTATTCTTATAAAAAATGCAAGAAAGCCACGCCTCTTGCATGCATTTTTTTTTAAAATAAAATTCCAAGAGTTTCCTTTTGCATTTGAATTTGAGAAATAAATTTTTTTATTCCTAAAAATCAGCAAAAAACATGCTTGTAGCATTAGAGCTGACATTAATTCTAATTTTTTTATTTAGTAATTATTTTTATATTTAAAACTTAAAGTAATTAATTTTTTTAAATATTTAAAATGAGTCAAAAAATAAGTATAAATTTTGAATTTTTTTTGTAGAAATATATCATTTTATAAAATGCAAGTGTTTCAATTGATGTGATGTATTAACTAATGACGGGATACTTGTAATGTTAGAATGTATATTAAAATTGGCATGTAAAATCATAGTAGATGATTTTATATATTAATACATTCTTAAAGAATTATCATACATTCTAATCATAAATGATGATTGTAATCTAAAGAATTATTATACATTCTTGAAGAACAATGTATGAATTTTATTTTTCAAGTATATTAGTTAAATGTAACATAAATTAAAATTGTATAAAATTCTAGAAATTTTCAACCAAATTTATTATTCATAAAGTTTGATACAAATAAAGAAACAACATAGAACATAAAATATAATTACAAAGTTGAAAGAATTAAGGATGCCGGGCTTGGGCTTGATTGCGGGCTTGTTGTCTCACATGTGCTTGTGGCCAATTCATTTCATTTTGGATACTAATAGTGCGATCCCTTTCTGCAACACGTCTTTATATATAAATTAATATATTTATAATACAATTAGCAAATGTAATTAATCTATAAAATGTGATACACATTATTTATACCACATATATTTTTTAAAAAATTTCATCTAATATAGATTAACTTCATTATTATGAACCCCAGATCTTTCTAACTTAATATAAATATTATTAATAATTAATATCAAAATATTACCATTTTAATTACTTGATAACCACTAATGTAAAAATTAATATTTCATAACACGCTTTTATTTCCTTTCTATTTTTGCATGAACTATTAATCAAAAAGAAAATGCCATAAATATCAACTAATGCTACTATCATGTCTATCAATCTTAAATTATTCAAACTAAATGTTAAAATTAACATTGGATTCACAACATCATGTCAAAATTAATAATAAATAAATTAAATTAAAAAGCTTCTAAAATTTGAAAATTAACCTGATATTGATGAGTAAGAAATTCCTCCTCTAAAATAAGACTTCTATTCAAATTGTAAAAAATTAAAAAAACAGCAAAATATTATTTTAACAACAAAAGAATAAGAAACACTAAATAATCAAATATAAAAAATTATAATTTTTAATAACATGAATTAAATTTTACCTCAAATTATTTGAAACGCAATCTCTTCTTCTCTATTTTTCTCTTCTCTTCTTTTTTTATTTTTCTTCTCTGTTTCAACACCAAAACTCTCTCACTCTGGCAATGTTAAAAGCTTAATATTGAAAGTGAAAAACTAAAGAAATTAGAAGTTGAATATTGAGCTTCTGTTCTATCCTTTCTACATTGATCTTCTATTCAAGATAATGCCTTACTTATTATAGTTTTTATGCATGCAGGTCAAAATTTTCTTTGAAATTTTGCTATCTTATGATCATTGTAGCTACATCAAGTAAATGACCTTTTGATATTGAATAGGTTTCAATTTTTATATAGGGATAATCACAAGAACTACCCTTGAGGTTTGGTGTAATAACATGAATTTTTTCGACTATTTGAGAAATTATAAAAAACTGTCTAGAGAAAATTGTCATCCAGAAATCGTTACAAAAACTATCAAAAAACCATTATACCCTTTAGTTTTCCTTTTTTTAAAAAATAGATTTAAAATATTTGAAAATGAAAAAGACAACAATACCCTTTAAGTTGGAGAGAGAGAGAGAGAGAGAGAGAGAGAGAGAGAGAGAGAGAGAGAGAGAGAGAGAGAGAGAGAGAGAGAGAGAGAGAGAGAGAGAGAGAGAGAGAGGAAAAGAAGGGTCTTCGCACGCAAGAAGACCCACCATCCATCTGTCTGGTTCTCTTGCTTGCCACAATCCAACCCGTTGCAGAGGTAATATTACATATGCTTATTCACTTTTTTTGGTTTATTTTGTTTAGTATCTTCACATAATGTGTAAAAATTATTTGTATTATTGTTGTTATTTATATGACTTGGGTTTTGTAAAGACTCTTCAGAGTTCTTTTTAAGATATTTGGAGGAATTTATTAGAGGCTTTAGTTCAAAGGTACCTTGAGCTTTCATGATAGATAGGTAGAAGGTGTTGTTGCTACTATTATAAACTGCGTTAAAGTTCTTTCTGTAATAGTTTTTAGTACACATAGTGCTAATTGTAGTGTTTTAAAGATTGTTGTTACTTGAATCTGAGTTATATGTAATGTCTAAAAATGTGCATGATTCTTTCTGTAATAATTTTTAGTTCACAAGGTACTACTTATAATGTTTTAAAGTTTGTTGATAGTTCTGAGCTTTGTGCAATAATGTATGAAAATATTTAAGGTTCTTTTTTAAATAGGTTTTAGTGCACAAAGGGCTAATAATAGTGATTTAGAGTTTGATGTTAGTCGAAGTTGAATTTTATGTAATGTCTGAAAATGTGTAGAGTTCTACCTTCCATGATTTTTAGTTTACAACGTGGTAATTGTAATGTTATAAAGTTTTTCTTATTTGACTTTGACTTTTGTGCGATGTTTGAAAAAAGATTTGAGGTTCTTTGTGTAATCGTTTTTTATATTTTAGGTAGGTTGATTTATACAATTCCATGTTCACAAGCTTTAGTTGTTGGAAATATTGAAGCTGGAGCTTTTGCTGCTGTTGTTGTCAGTGGAATGCTGAACATGGAGCTATTGTTGTTGCTGTTGCTTTTGGAAAAAGAAATGGGGTTTGTTTGTTGATAACTTTGCTTTTGATGATGGATTTAATGCAATAGTTGATGGACTTGTGGAGTCAATTGTTGGTCATGCAACTGGAGTTGGAGGTTATGATGGAGGTGCTACAAATGCTGTGGTTACTAGTGGTGGTGTTGTTGATTAAGGATCACAAAAAGCTTTTTATTGTTCTTGGTTTTCTATTCAAACTAGATAATATTTTTGTTAGTTCCATGTAAAGAATCAAACCACTATTTTTTATGCAGTTTAAAAATAATTAATTTGGTTGTTTCTAAAATATGTTATGTATTTTAAAAACTGAATGTTGTACCTATTTGGCATAATTGTAAATGTAGGTTTGGTGTGACTTTGGTTTGGTTGGTTCAAATTTGGTGCATTACTTTGTATATTTAGAATATATATTTTGCTTTTTAAAGGATGTGTTTGCAGGTTCTTAAGGTATTGAACAATGTACAAGGGTGTATATAAAATGTTTAAATTTCTTGAAGCAGTTGAATATATTCTTTTAAACTCAAAAATTATGCAGCAAAAATAAATAATATTTTTAAAATTAGAATTAGTTAATTAATTAAAAGTAATTTAATTAATTAATTAATCAAAAGTAAGTAAATTAATTAATCTTGTTAATTGCATTAATTAATTGATAATTTATACTTTCAATGACAACATTAAGTATTACATTAGTTTGTTACTTTAACCCCCTCGCTATGCTTGTTATGTTACAAGTACACCCACACATGCATGGCAAATAACAAATAGCATAAGGGCATTTTGGTCCCAAAAAACCTCAATAGCCCGAATTAGTCAACTAAAGGGTAAAATCAAAATTTTAAAAAAATTCACTGATGACGACATCAACAATTTCCATTAGTTTGACTAACGGTAGGACCTTGTTGTTATATGGCACCAAATCTCAAGAGATGTGATTGTCATTTCTCAAACCCATAGGGGAAGTTTTTGTTAATACACCAAATCTTAGGAGTAGTTTTTGTAATTATTCCTTTCATATATAATCTTGCAACTCTGTAGAGATATAATCTTACAATTTTATGAAGACTTATATTTTGATAAACAACTATACGTGCTTGATCACTGCAAGATCTTACTATTATATTGAGTCGCACTTTTGTTTTTGTCTGTAGATCATACGTGGTTGTATTCAAGAGTTTGCCTTCTTTGTTCTCTCTCCTCCCTTGCTTCGGCCCCTTTTGGCTTTGTTCATTGTGATTTGCAAAATTGTAAATATCGCATGTAAAGCATATATGCAGCTTGGCAACTAATTTGGAGAGGCGTTTGGTTGATTTCAAATTATCTTGGACTTCTTTCTATGATTTCATATGATTGTTAGCCAAACACCTTCATTACTTGTAATATTTCATACTTACGTATTGTTTTATTAACTGTTGGATTTTATTTTTCTTTTAATTTATATATGTATACGCATTAAAAATTTATTAAAATTTGAATTTCACACTTTATATTGTGAGAGAAATATCACCAGATCAGTTGATTTCTCAGCATATCTTATTTTATTCTATGGTATGCATGATGTCATCAAAATGCAAAGCACCCCAAATTTTTGATCAACTGCTAAGAATCTAATTTAATATCATTGTTAGATGCTCCAAATATCTTCTTATCAATTCACAAAAGTATGATTAGGATAGTCACTAATATATTTTTTTGTTAATCCTATTTGAAGAATGTCAAAGTAAATATAGGTGGCGTCTCACGTCCAAGACAACATCTTACAGCAGTACCTTTACTAAAGCCAACATCTTGAAATAGATTCTGAAATTCAAGCCTTTTTGTGCAAAGTGCAAGAGAACCAATTTCAGTAAATAATTGTTTGGTTTGGACATTAAATGTGGTTAACTTACCACATTTCTGAAGTGGACCATTTGCAAAGACATCGGATTGAGTATGAACTGGAATAAAGCAATGGTGACAATGATATCCATGCCAATAGTTTTCTGGATTCTTGCTAAGTAATAGGGTTAACCTGCCTAATATCACGATTGTTGGATTCTATTTGAGCTCACATTTAGTTTGATTCAATTTGACTTGAAAGCGATGAAAGTCTGCAATGCACTCAGTCCACAATATACTAATGTATTTCACCATCCATCTTCTCTCAATTCAATGATTTTGATTGGACCAAATACATTATACAAGGTCCAATAAAAAATAGCACATAAACCTCACAGCTTATTTTATGAACTTCGAGCCAATCTGAGTTTATTGATAGTTGTGATTAATAAGCACAAAATGATGAAAAGATAGATTGTGTAAAGAATATGTAGAACTTTATTCCAAGAACAATAAGAAAGTTTTGTTACATTTAATAAACGTAGAGATCTCTATGAATTTAATTAACAGTTACGAAACAAGATAGAGACAATTCTTTGCCCGTCTTTGATTCTCCATATTATCTTTACAAATCATATACAGCTTCCAATGAAAATCTCTTTAAGCCGTCGTTTGCAGAATTTGTTGATTTTATGTATTACAGAGGTAAATTTTGGTAGCAAATCCTTCATGAAAGAAAGGTTGTGCCAATACAAATCACAATAAGTCTATATTTATGCCATCACAAATCACAATAAATCTATATTTATGATTACAAATTTGGTGAATTACATCCATATTCCCTGAGATTTGACATAATTATCCAAAAACTCTCTTTGTTTTAAAAATTACATTTACCCTCCTAAACTTTCAAACTAAAATGTAATATTGACGGAAAGTGTAAAATAATCAAAATGCCATTCCATTAAAAATTTAGAAAAAATGAAAACATTGATAGAAATATCCTTGGACCTATTTGATATACTTTTATAACCTTCAATTTTTAAAAAATTTACGTTTATAACCCTAGATAATATATTTCTATTAATTTTGAGTTACATATTTAATAATGATAAAATAGTAAACATATATAAAATAGTTTATTAAAATTTAGCAATAAATAAATAAAATAAGTAAAATGAGAAAATGAAGATTTAAAATATATTATCTTATTCAACATAATCTTAATTATTTTAAGAGTGAATTGCTTTAATAATTAAATTAAATTTATTTATTATTAAAAAATAAATTAATTAATTAAAACATAAAAATTTAAATCATCATCTAACTATACTATAAAGGTGCATGTATAAACATATATATGTAACTATACAATAAAAATATACATGTATACATATATATATATATATCTATATATAAAATACACCACCCAACCCTCACCCCTATACTGGGATGCTGCCCAACTATGGTCAGATTATTGGCTGCTTACTGCTATTGCCAAGGGCTTAACTATGGCTAGCGACTAGCTCCTTGCCTGAGATGGGTCTTTTTTTTTTTTATTTAATAAATTTTAAAGAATAAATTTTAATAAATTCTTTACTTGTTTTTTAATTTTTGGTTATCTATTTTTTAATCAATAAATATATATTAGTAAGTATGTAACTTAAAATGCTACTTTTATGTTTTAGTCCCAAAAAATATTAATTACAAATAATTTTAAAGAATAAATTTTAATAAATTCTTTATTTATCGTTCTTTTTTATTTTTGATTGATTTATTTGTTTTTTAATCAATAAATATTTTTAGGTAATTATATTAAATATTTTTTATTTAATATTATTAAGTATAATTTTGGTCCTAAATATTTTGATATTTTCTTTCCACAATTTTGCCTTTTGCACCTCTCTTTTCTGTATTTTAATGCCCCCAATTTACTAGATAATGTGCTCCATTATAAAGCCATATTATTTTGGCAATAAAATCTTGGAAACATGTGTGTGTGTGTGTAGGCAACAGAATAAATGGCAATAAAGCGGCTAGTTTTGATTCTTCTTTGTTTTATTACATTTAAGACCTCAAACAAAAAAATAATGATAAATACATCCTTAACCAATTAAAAAATCTTAGAATATCATCCCTGAAGATATTTTTGTCCATTGTAAACAGTTAAATCGAGTAAAAAATGGAGTTAGTGACCATGAGGGTATTTTTGAAATTTCACTCAAATTTTTAATGGTAGTTGGGTGAGACCCTAACGGCAACTAACAGCTATGGTGAAATGTTGGATGGTGACAATGTTCAGGGGGTAAATGTAATTTTCTAGAGAACAAGAATTTTTTGATAATTATGCCAAATCTCAGGGGAGGTCGATGTAATTAACCCTTACAAATTATAGACAAATGCTGAAGATAAAAGCTCTTTAAGATTGTTGCTTTCAGAATTCATACTTAAGATTTGTAATTAACCCTTACAAATTATAGACAAATGCCCAGAATACACTTCCAGTCCCACCTCGCTTTAGAGGCCCAATTGGACCGTCGATTATCGCCTTGTTGCCTATGCAGCAAGCTGCACCCCAACCCCCAGATCGAGTGGCAAGTTGTCAATCGTATCCAATGAGAGGTATCGAGTGCCGCGCCCCCATAGGCGCCCACTCCCTTCAACCATTTCTATGGTTGACCTATTGTTGACCAAAGGGGTGTCTTGGCACCGAATTATATTTGTGTCACATTTAGTGCCTTGACAAATAGTATGCATCTGCATTAATGGTGCATGTTGGCCCAGCACCACCTGTGGCTAGGCTTCTATTAGGAGATGCGCCATCAAAGTACTATTCTGTCCCACAATGCAGGAGGTAGTTTCACTTGGAATAGTACAAGGGTGGGAGATGACCTATAGCTCCCCATACAAAGACAAGAGCCCTCTACACTTGATAGGACATCTTGGACATATCATTCATCTAGAGATGACTATAAATATCCTGTTATCAGCTACTCTCCAGGTATCCTATTTTTCATTATATGCTCTCACTTTGCTGTTCGATTTACCTAATCGACCAATACTAACTTAAGCGTTGGAGTGCCTTCGACTAGTCTGATGTTTGCTCGTGATTGCAGTTCTC
Organism: Jacaranda copaia; assembly: GCA_014898725.1. Classification (NCBI taxonomy): domain Eukaryota; kingdom Viridiplantae; phylum Streptophyta; class Magnoliopsida; order Lamiales; family Bignoniaceae; genus Jacaranda; species Jacaranda copaia. The sequence continues at coordinate 329,330 of JACGDI010005599.1, forward strand.
AACCTAAAGATATTTCTCAGCTGGACCACATGAGCAGCTAGGTCAAATTAGCTTAAACAGCAACCCAATCCAGTAAACACAACTCTCAACCTCATCACTACTTTTATTATATTTTAAGAGTGAATTATTTTAGCAATTATGTCGGCATAAAAAGATAGTGTCGTCACACCTAAAAATCATAGTAAATTTCTGACATAAAACAACGTGCTGGAGCGCAAAAAACTAGTCCTTGAGAATCTAAATGAAGCAACTTTTGTGCCCTTTAAACGATGGTGCTTAAAACTGGGACCGGCACCAGAAATTCTCTTCCTTTTTCAGTATATAATCAGTAAAACAATGTGCAAATTTCTGCGTGGAATAACAAACTCTGCTTTAAAGCACTGTTTAAAAAACCAAATTGGACCAGATTGATCAGTGAACCGGTCTGATTTTCTCAAAAAATCGAAAAAATAAAAAAAATTTATATTTTGTAAAAATCGTTCCAACCGGCCGGTTGGACTGTTGAATTGAACCTGTCTTTTTATTTAATTTTTAATAAAATTATTTTTTTATTTTTTATTTTTGAGTCTAAATATAAAGTTTGAAGGTTAAAAGTACGCTTTATAAGTTGTTTAAAAGTAAAAAATAAACCTTAATTTAGAATTTAGAATTTAGAATTAACTTATACATTCTCAATTTTAAACTTTAGACTTGATATATTTAAATTATTACTATCATTTATAATATAAATAGTAAAATTTGGATTGTAATATTGGACAATAATTTTTAAATTTTTTATATTTTATATTTTGGTATTTTATTATTTTTTAAGTAATATATATAATATAAATATATATTTTTCATAATTATGACGTCATGGTTCAATTACAATCCGACCGATGATTGAACTAATAAACTATGAATTGATAAATTTTTTGATTCGACGAACGATTCGATTTTTCTAGCACTACTATGGAGCGCTGCTAAGAAACCAGAAATGTGGACAAATTATGCTAATCACAAAGTTGAATTCAGACACAAAACCTACGTGAACTTGTTCAGAGAATGAAATATCTTTTAATCATTAAAACAAAAAAAGAACTAGTTCCGAGAACATTCTGCTTTATCTCATGCTATGAAGGCAACACTTAAAAAGACTTTTCTCTCCTTCTTCCCATACTTTTGACATCACTTCAAAATTCAAATTCAATCTTGATAAGACGCCGTACGATGCCAAGAGGACCTAGTCTTTCTTGTTGATATATGCTGGGGCAATAAAATACTTAGGCCCCACTTGGTTGTGCTTTTTATTTTCAATTTTTGCTTTGGATTAAATTTTGATGTGTTTTTATTTTATTATTATTTTGCCAACTAGAATGAAAATATGATTGGATTAATAAAGTACAAATTTTGAAAAGTATTGGTTTAAAAATAATATTTTAATATACTAGTATTAAATATTTTGATATAATATTATTATTTATTTATTTATGTCTTATCAATTTAATTACATTGAGTAAGAAATTATTATTTAATTTAGTGTACATCACATTATCTTGAGAAGAAAGAAAATATTGTTATTTAATTAATGAATGAATTATATTGAAGTAAGAAATTATTAGTAAATATAGAGTGCGAGGCATTATCTTGTGATAATGGAAAAAGAAATTACTATTTAATAATTAGTGAATTTTAATTACTTTTTAAATAGTAGGTATTTTAAGTTTGAAAATGATAGACATAGGTGAAAATGGAAGAAAAAAAAGTGATATTTCTACTAAAAATGAGCTTAAATAATCATATTTTTTTTTAAAAAAAATTTGGAGCAGTATGAAAATGAAAATGGCCGTTATAAGACACAACAATTAGGGCCTTATTCTCTTCGCTCTAACAAATAAATGAAGGTGTGGCTCCGAAATGAGTTGTTAAGATTTTCTTCTAATATAAATCTAATATCCTCTTTACATTAGGACCTAAAAATAAAGACATATTAGACTGTTGGGGATTACTCAACAAAAATCCTTCAAGTTCAAGTAGGTTTATCTAGCAACTAAAACATTGAAAATCAAAATGCAATTAGTTAATAGGGTGAATTATGGTTACAATTCTTGAGGTTTCACGCAATTACGAAATTTTTTTTGCTTTTTCAAAAATTACAAAAACATTTCCACTATATGTCGCCGTCCAACAAATTGATCCAACTGTTACATGCCATTAGGGGTGTTTAAGTGGCCGTTAAATTTTGCATGTGAAATTTCAAATTTATCCTTTGCCTTAACAACTCGAAGTTTGACCATTTCTGACCAATTTTAGCAAATAGAAAGTACTCTTGAGGGTTGTATTGTCATATTCTTAATTTATATAAAGACTTAATAGTAATATATCTATTCTAGAAGGGTTTAAATGTAAGAAATCTATTATATATATACATAATACACACACACATATATTCTAACCAATATATATCATATATACATATACATACAGCCCCCCCAATTGCACCTCACTCCCTCCCTCCACTGGCCAAATATCACCATGGCGGCCACTCCAATAGTCACTGTGGTGTTGTTGTTGCCATGGTGGCAGCAGCACCATTTAGCCGCCTGGCTGTAGCCCGTTGTCCATGGCAGCAGGTGGTAGAAGAAGGGGGGTGGGGATAGGGGAAAGTAGGTGGGGTTTGATTTAAATTTTTTTAATTAATAAATAATTTAATTAAGATAAATTTAAGTAAATTTTATTAATTATTTTAGAGAAATTTATTAGTTGAATAAACAACTTTAATTATGATTATTATTTTAATAAATAATGTAATTAAATTTTAAATATTTATTTTTAATTAATGATAACATAGGTTAAAAATACACATATCTTAATTTTTTTACTTATTTTTTCTTAATTAATATAATTTTTTATTCATTGCTTTTGTTAATTAATAATTTTTTCAACTTATTTATTTTAGATAGATTTATTATTAGAATAAATATTTTATTTATTTTAAATATATTTAATTTATTTAATTAATATTAATATCTTTAATTTCTTAATTTTTTACTTATTTATTCTAATTTATATAGTTTTTAATTTTTTATTTATTGCTTTTGTTAATTAATAAATTTAACTAAATTTTATTAATTATTTCAGATATATTTATTATTTGAATATATGGTAAATATCTTTACTTTAAATATGATTTTTATTTTGATAAATAATTTAATTAATGTTGTTAAATATGTAAATCCAGTAATATATATTTTATTATTTAATATTATTAGATAAATTTAATTATATAAGTAAATTATTTTAAATATATATACTATTTAAAATAATTCAAAAATTTTAGCCTACTAATTTTCAATATTTGTACTATTTAAATATATACACATAGAGGTAGATTTAGGACTTTAGCCATCCAACCAGTTTTCAATATTTTTTTATCTTTTTAATTGTTTTTCCATTAGGGGCGTTTGGAATTTTCTCATTTTGGAATTTTTAAAAAAGTGAGGACTTTTTCATAATCACGCTAAATCTGAGGGATATTAACCGGAATTCACCCTAGTTATTATTAGTAATTGATCTAGCACGCATGAAAAGTGTGATAGTATATTTATTCATAATAACGGCGATCGGAATGGTTTGTGGTAGGGATGGCAATTTTCGACATAATACGATAACACGACACAAACCGATACGATATTATTAGATTTGGGTTGGGAGTTATTGGGTTAATCAGATAACAACACGAAAATTATGAGTTGGTTCGAATTGGATTTTGGGTTACTTGATAAAAACCCAAAAATATGATAATTTTATTTAATTGTTTCTTTGATTAAAGGTGATTAGTAACAATTTTCTTATACTTCGAATTGAATTTAAGTAAGAAAAGTAGGTATTTCCTTATTTAAATTTATGCTCAAAACTCTCGTGACTTGCAACCCCTATGCTATTTTTAATATATATAGAACATATTCCAAGTATATATCATATATATTTATTCTATAATTAATATTTTGTGTACTTATTTTTTTCCAGCAAATTTCAATTGAAAGAAGTGAATAACAATAAAGAGATTTGACTGAAATTAAAAGTTGGAATATGCTATATATGTTTTTTGTATTTTTAAGTAATAACTTGTTATTTTTGAATAATTTAACTCTAGATTGATTTATAAGAATTAATGATTATTATTTGCTACATAAATCTTGAATACTTGATGATGTTGGGATGATTATTAATCATTGAATGAGACGAATTATATTTCTTTACTGAAATTCAACTTCATTGTTATTAAAATTAAGTTGTGCAAAACTTTTGATTTAACATGAAAATTTGTATATTATTGATGTTGTAGAGGAAATTAAATGAAATTCAATTATCAAATTGCTCTATAATACAAAAGTCGGGCTGCTAGAGTATAATGTTGACTTTTTTCTAAACGTTTTGTAGAAATTGACTTTTCTCAAAATCTTGGTATAAATTGATAATTTTATTAAGACTCTAGTTGAACATAAAATGTGTAGGTTTTGTATATGAATTATTAATGAAAAATAATATATGTTGAAATGGGTTGAGTTTGGGTTGACATGAAAACTTTCAGGTTGGATTCGAGTTGAGGTTTATTGGATTGGGTTCGGGTTGAGCAAAATTTTGTAATGTTCCTATATCAACCCGACACGATTGTCATCCCTAGTTAGTGGGCCTTGTGGCATCCTAGCTCATCTATCACTAAAATTTGATAACCAAACCAGGCGTTACACAAATATCGGCCCAGATGAGTGAATGAAGCTTCGAGGTTATGAACTCAGACCTTACTCTATGATGTACTCTTCAACGAAGGGCATATTTAGAATACCGCACCAGGTTCATTTCATAGTTATTGCGGTGAGAAAAGAAAATCCCAATCCATAATTCTTTGCCTGAGGCAGCATGTTATAATGGCAATTATCTTGTAGTTAATGAAATGGGTCAATTAGCATCTTTCAGTTTCAGAACATGAAACCTGCACCTGAAATTGCTGTTCCTCACCATTTTGATGCTACAATAAGATGTCAACAGGACCAAAATATTTGATGTTTTACTTAATTTTTGTTAAAGGTTTGATGGCTTCAGATGTAATATGACTAAATTGTAAGCAATCTGTAATACCAGGAATATTAGAATAAAGTTGGCATAAGTTCATGAAACTTTGTGATGAGAAATGGTTCCAAAGGTTTCTGTTGGTGATGATTTCTCTGTAGTAATTAGAGTAAATAGCACAAAATCTTTCCATATGTAACACCAGCGGTCACGATAATAAAGGGTCCCAACAAGAACATATTCTACACGGTAATGCAATACAAAAAACAAGAAAAGAATGGAGCAAAAACCAGTATAAAAACCATTGCTGCCGAGCCTTAGCTCAGCCCAAAAGACATATTCCTAAGACTCGAGTTGTAAGAAAAAAAGAACTGTCAGGTTTACGAAGTCTAGGAAGAAGAAACTAAAGATGGGAGGCAATTTTTCCACTGCTGCTGAGACCACAAAATCACCAGCAAAAACCAAAGAATCACCAACAAAAGCCAATACCGGATCACCTGCGCCACCACCTGCCAAGAAGGGTCATGTTATCGCATTTCATTCCTCCTCCAAGTGGAAAATCCATTTTGAAGCCTCAAAACAAACTTCAAAACTGGTAAGTGTTTCATAATTTTTACTTAGACAGTTGGACTCATGTTGTCTAAATTGTCTTCATAGTTCATATCAGCCTGATGTTTCTTATGCTTTCTCTTCTTGTTGAAGATCGTCCTCGACTTCACAGCTTCTTGGTGCGGCCCTTGTCAGTATATTCAGCCTGCGATCAATGAGTTTGCCGAGAAATATCCAGATGTTGAGTTCATCAAGATTGATGTTGATGAGTTGGATGTATGTTATTTCTTTCTTTTAAATCAAATGATCGCTTGTTCTAACTAGGAGTGTAAATAAGATAAGACGATTCACGATCGATTTGGATTCGGCTTGATGAAAGTTCGCATTCGTTTGGATCTTTTTGAGTCTGAGCCGAGCCAAACTCAAGCTCAAGCTCATTAGTCAAACGAGCCGAGCCGAGTCAAGTCGAGCTCAATAATATATATTGATAATAACAATTCGATTTTTTATTTTTAGGAAAATATAAAACAAAATTAATTAAAAAATTTATAATTATAGATTTTATTTTAAGTTTAAATGAGTTCGAATTAATCCAAATACGAGCTCATGTTCAGCTGAGTTTATATAAATTGAACTTTTTTACTTTTCTATGAGAAGCCTTATCAAGTTAAGTTCGATAAGATTCGCCAAACTTTCGTTTATTTCGACGAGCTGAGCTTAGGCTCGACCAAGCTCAAGCTCGAGTGAGCTTGCGAATTATTAGATGAGCCAAGTTTAAGCCTACTAAATCGGGCTCGACTAGACTTGTTTACACCACTAATTCCGACCAATGTTTTTATTTAGTACTGATGATTGGTAATGAACAGGATGTGGCACAAGAATTTGGAGTGCAAGCAATGCCAACTTTCATACTGATAAAGAAAGGAAACGAAGTTGATAAGGTTGTGGGGGCCAAAAAAGAAGACCTCCAGAAGAAGATTGAGAAGCACAGGGTTCTGACATAGATTAATAAGGGACGCATTTATATTTGATACCCCAAGTGGGCTTTGGCTTTAACCAGAGAACTCGGCAAGTAGCTTTCCGGAATTCAGGAAATAGAGTCCCAATATTATGTAATGGGTTATTATGTAGTTCATATTTGGAATAATCTTGCCTGAGAGTCATAAACTACGTATTTGTCATGCAATTTTTTACTATTGCTATACTATCTTCGGAATTAATTGAAACACATGAATGTTCACAAATTTTAACATGCAGTGCCAGGCAGCAAATAGCTACAGGGCAGCAGATGCTAACAACTTTCATTTTCAACACTAATTTTGAAACAACATGAGCACCTAGATGATGAATGTTCATAATTTAAAGTGAAACTTTTGATTTGTCTGTTCCCAATCGTAACGGGAAAGAAAGGCATAAATAAGAAAAAATAGATTATTCCTGAAAGCTTGTCCAATACTACCAATACAGCAATGCATCTCCTTCACCTGCGTGAGAGACTCCATGCCACAAAGAAATACTGATTCTGTTATGAAACAAATTGGCAATAAACTTTATCTCTGCTAACTACTACATTATATAGATCGGAAGCCAGAGAGAAAACCAAGGCATAGAGCCTCTACTGGGAAAGGCTCTTTCATGGTAGGCATCCGGACCTACTATGCCCGAGCCACATCGTCGGCACACTATATCCATTAAGATCACATACCATTTCATCCCAACTACTATGCCTAACAGAAATACGCTCTATAACAATTCGAAACAATAGGAAAGCAAGAAAGAAAAATCCAAGGAGAGCTGGAAGAAAAGCCTTTGGCATAGCATGAAAGTAAACAAACGCCTCCACAAATATATTTTCCAATACCAATACTAAATTATATAGGATCCACCTCTCTGATCAAGAGGCATTGATATATTTTACAGATTTCACATTGCAGAAGAGTTTTGTTTGACAGCTGAAATAGCTGCTAAGTTGGCAGCTAAATGCTAGTAAATGTTTGAAAAAAGAGAAAAGAACAATCGAACTGGATTTATTTCTCCTACCATGCACAAGGACCTTTCTAGTCTGGATAGGTTAAATATATACACTTAGTTGCACTTCCATAATTAGAGTTAAAACAAATTATAACCATTCTGCTGAACCCAGCATTACTCGGTTGTCCAGACCAAGACCCTTCTCAAATCTGATTTTTGTTCTGCAGTAAGCCTTGAAGGGAATTTGACATCAAACTTGATCCTCAAGTTTCCATTTTTACCAGGTTCTTTTGATATCGGCATTCCTTCATTCTCAATCACCATTTCCTGGCCTGGTTTGACGATATCCGATAATGTAAGAGGTAGATCTCTTCCATCCAAGGTTGTTATGTTGAGAGTTTTGCCCGTGAGAGCATCCAATAGGGAGATTTTCTGATTGAGGATTAGATCATTGCCATCCCTCTTAAAAGTAGGATGGGGCTTCTCATCCACAACAAAGATGAGGTCCCCCGGGGCAGCACCGGGTTCATGGTTCCCTTTCTCGGGAAAAGTTATCTTTGTGCCCTTCTTCCAACCAGGTTTGATCTGTATAGCCAAGACCTCTTCAACAGTTGCAGGCTTGCTGCAGGAATGATTTGCACGTCAATACAGACAGAATGATGCATTGACTGATTATTGGAAACCCACTCATCAACCCACCCAAAATATGTATAAATCCTGACCTTGAAGAAAGGGAACATAAAAAGATTTGCAGGAAACTCAACTTGCCAGCATCTGACTCACAGCATACACAAATTGAGTCGTTTGACTTTCTTAACACTCTAGTTATTTTGTGATTAATTAACAGTTAAGTCCCTAATATCTTGCAGCACAAGAATATGTAAGCTCAAGAAAATAAAAGAAGTTACACTAAGTTTTGACCTGGACATTTTGTTAAAGAAGAAAAAAAAGAAAAGAAGAGCAGAGGAGGCCAAAAGCAGCATATCTAAGAATTTGCCATAATCTGCATTTACTAGCAAGAAAAGCTTCTCAGAGCAGCAAAACAGCATTTACTGCATACAGTTTAAAAATAGTCGTGACGCATAAAAAGCCAGAAACAAATATATTCCACCTAAAAATAGCATAGTAGAAGTTCTGTATTAAGAAATTAGACAACAAGTTAAGATATTGCAGCTCCACGTTACCTAGTCATCAACCACAGATTATCAACAACTTTACTCATGCAGAAACCAGGTATCTGATATTTGGATTGGAATTTAAAGGGAAATAAATTTATAGATTGCCTTCGAGCTCCTGAAAGAGAGAAGCTGTAACTTTAACTTCTAATGTAGAACTTGTAATTTGATGACACATAAATCCCTTGATTATAGGACATGTTTTATCTCAAATCATTCACATCATATGGCAAACAAATTTGGCGAAAAAAAGGAAAAGGAAAAGGAAAAAGAACAATTCATAGAGAAACTAAAATAAAACATCACAAATAGCCCCCTTGATTCGAATAATTAAACATGGATGGAAACTTAATAAATCAGACTTGCAGAGCATTCCTTGTTGATTGTAGAAGCTGTGTCAAAAGCTAAAACCCAATTTGTAAATTTAATCGTGAGAGTTTGTCTGTGAGTAGGTGGATCCAAGATATAAATCCCAGATATGAAGCTAGTTTCAACTCTAACGTTCCAATCACAAAATTTCCATTAAGCATTAAATTATGTTGGACATTTGCTAGATTAATTCCAGTTTTGAGATCAACATGTTTATGAAGCATTAAAAATTAAATTATGTTGGACATTTGCTAGATGAATACCAGTTCTGAGATCAACATGTTTATGAATACAGCATCTTCCATACGTATTTGAAATGCTAAGATAATTTAGATTTAGACAGCGATAGATAAACATTCTTCTCAAGCTTCTTGAGACCATTAAAATGTTGTGCATTGTATGATGGAAAAACGAGCAAGCTACGGCTCGACAGCTAACATTATGAAACTAAAATGACGACAATGAGGACTTATTCTGCACATCCAATCACAAAAATGACATCACCGAGTATTGCTACTGCAATGCTCTGCTACCAGGATCAGAAATGTACGCTTTGTATAGAAATAAGTGCATGTGTAATCCACCCATATGTCAAATTTTCTTTTTCACAAGTATGACGATCCAGATTCTAGAGTACCATCTGTAAGTCTATTCGCATACCTAACACATAAGGTGCCGCAAATTCAGTAGCCACACACAGAAAAACTAAGAAAATTATAGCAAAGCCACAATCATCAAGGCATCTTAAAGCACGCGGAAACATGGCTGATCACAACCAACCAATCCTCTCAAATTCTGTACCCAAAAAATAAAAAATAAATATCCCCCGAAATCCCAATCTCATACAAATTCCCACCGCTCAACACAACCCCCATCTATATGCAAATTAGATTTCACAAAATATGAAACGGGGTCAACGAACAAATCAGATTATAAGAGTATTAGATGTACCTACCCAGAGTCATCAAGAACAACTCTTGATATCTTCATCTTCCTCCTCGAACCCTTAAACAATTCCTCCAAGCTACACGGCAACTTGGTCTCCATGGCTGCCGCCTTCTTCAAGCTCCCACCACCACCTCCACCTGTACTCTTCCCCTTACCAACATCAAAAGCAAAAAACTCCTCAAAAATGTCCTCCGCATCCCTCTGACTGAACTTATACGCCCTCCCCCCTCCGATATCCCTATGTTTCGAACTTGGCGGAGAATAAAAACCAGACTTCAGTCCTTCCTCCCCATACAAATCATAGATCTGCCTCTTCTGTGGATCACTTAACACATCATATGCCTCACTTATCTGCTTGAATTTCGCCTCTGCTTCCTTAGTGTTCACTGCATTCTTATCCGGATGCCATTTCATCGCCAGCCTCTTGTAAGATTTCTTTATATCCGCTTCGGTCGCATTTCTGGAAACTTTCAGTATATTGTAGTAATCCACGCCCATTTTTCACAGAAAGGTTTCTCTTTTTTCCTTTCTTTGTTTCCTTGCTAAAAAAGAAATGGAGGAGTGCGAGTACAATATGTATATACAACGGAAGGGGATTTCCAGAGGGTTCTGGAAGGTTGTGAGAGTGAGGGAGGAAATGAGTGGGGCGAGTTCCGACGAGTAGGGCAGTCGTCAACGTTGGGGAATCCGGGTGCGCAGGCTAGCGCAGTGGCGGATGTTGCTCTAAGGTACGCGTATGTAGAGATAATTTTAGGGAGGTTGTCAAAATGACAAGCGTGGAAGATACTCAGATACCCTTTCCAAGAAAGTTGGTTGTGATGGAGGCTGGCTGGAGGCGTGAAATCCCAGGGCGTGTTTGGGAATGATCTTATAGTAACTCCAGAAAACAAACTGCTCCATAATTTTATTTTCAAAATTCAACTTTTAATTTATTATAAAATTCAATATATGTGTATATATTTTTATTCATAGCCATAGAGATCAATATATATATATACAAAACTATATATTTATATATTACCCTCAAGTTTTTTTGAAAAATAAAATAATTTTAGAGTCATTTAAAATTTAATTTTCGATCTTATCCTCAACTTTGAAATCTTTCATCAAAACACAAAATAAAATTTTTTAATTTCAGATAATCGTGGACCTAATTAAGATTGATTGTGTTGAGAAAGAGATTTTGATTTACTTAGCAAAAGTAAATTCATGTTCAACTTAAATAATAATTACATATTCCCCTATCCCCACAATCTTTTTCCATACAGAATTCAAGTCATTTACATAGCCACTGAACTATGCTTATTACATAATGGATATACAGCTAAAAATGAATAATATTGAATTATAAATTAAATATGATAATATTTTCATGTAATTAATTGAATTTGATGAAATTCAATCTGATTTTTCCCCAAATAATTGTGTGTGCATTTAGAGCTTGTTTGTTTGCTTTAATATTACATAATATATACACAATCCAACTCAATTTTAATATTTGATTCATTTTTAGAAATCTTTGATACAGATAAAGCCTAGTATGCATTTGGGGACAAACTTGACTTGTGAATCAAAGTTTTAAGGTATGATAAGTTTTTCAGTTTAAGTTTGAAATAAGTTGTAATTTATCAAATGAAATAATCATGTCAAATAAACAATCAAAGTTGAATATTAAATTATTTAAAATATATAAATAAATATTAAATAAAATAGTAATAATTCACTATTTATTAATCATGTATATAATATTTAATCTAAATACACCAAACAAACCAACTTTTAATCAAAAATAAGAAAAGATATTTTGATATCTCAACATCCACAAAACATAACAAATAAAATATTTTTCAAATATTGGTAAGAGATATCTCCCGTGACAATTTCTGGTGACAGGCGTGTCACCGAGTCCAATAACATGGTTCAGAAAAAGGCGAGTAGGAGAGACGTGTGAAGGTGCAGGCGCGTAAAGATTGGGAAAAGTGAGCCGCAGAGAATCTCCTTTGGCGTCGCGTCGGTTGGTGGCAATTTGGGTGACCTGACGGCTCATACGACGCCGTCCCCCCCGCTCGTAAACTACGTCGTTTCTTGTCGGGTTTGGTGTCCGCTGGTTGGAAGAGGGTGGTGGGCCTGTGGGATGAAATGATAATGTTGGGCCCATTTGTATGGTATTAATGGGTCAATATCAAGTGGGGCTTTTTCTTGGGGTGGCCCAACAATAGCAATTTAAGTTGCAATTAAAGAGAAACGTGGGGGCCCGTTTGAAACTTGGAGGTTTTCTAGGGAGGGATGCGTAATTCGTTTGCTATGATTGAAACTAAAGGAAGGATTCAATTATTTCTGAAGATTTTTTTGAAGGTTCATATCTAGTGATATTAATGCTTGTTCAACATGATTTGGAGTTCATATGAGAGGTCGTTATTAATTATTATTGTTTTGGCTAGAAACCGATAATATTGCAGCATTCGCACTTTGTGTAAGAAGTTTGTTGTTTACAATTGCAATATTTATAAGATTTTTAATCTTAATGCGATAGCAGTGGGAAATTTTCTATAGTAACCAAAAGTTTGAAGAGAATATTATGGGTAGGGGCCAAAAAAGCAGAAAGCATACATTTTATATGTGAGATTCAGTATAGTTTACGCATCTTTTCAAACTAGGGTACTAATTGTTTTGGTGCAATCCATAATTGATGTAATAGATACATGGAAGTATTGCTCCTCCGCTGAAGTAATAAATACACAATTTGAAATAAAAAAGGTATTGACTCCCAGTTAAGAGAACAGTATAAGTAATGTGGAAATTTGATGTGGTCTCTTTCAGTAGAGAACACAATAAGAATTACAAATGAAACTCGCATTTAGTAGGATTAAATTGGATGATTTGACCTATGTAAATAGAAAAAATTGTCAGAAGCCACTTTTTTATAAGTTGATATGTAGTCCATTTGAATGATGAAAACGAGTATTTATAGGCATAAGGTTTAGAAATTAGAAATTACACAATCCATATAGCGGAACACATTTCTTATGATTCTTAAGTTTTGTTAGACTTAATATACTAATTAGCTCACTAACCCACATAATTTATTAGACCTAATAATAAACATTAAATTGCATTACGAACTAGCTAATTGATGTAAGCATTAAATCATATTTAATGTATAAACATTAACGGAAATTGATTAAACCCAAAATCTATAACTTCATGTTTTTCACATATAAAAATATATATATTAAGTGAGTGTACCTTTCTCCATGAATACAAAATTTATAGACACCACACCAACACTTGGTTTCTTGATTGAATAGGACATCGATTTCTCTCTCTAATACCTTTTCTTTAATGCACAATTTTGATGGATGAAATGCACAAAAATTATATTTGGTGGATAGAGGACTGTAATCCTCATTTATAGAGTATGAAAAGGTGTCTCTATTAAACACAACTCCACATTACAACTCTTAATCAATAATTATAACTTTATATGTAAATAGTTATAACTATACATTATTAAATGGTATGTAACCATAAGTTATAACTCTTCCATAAATAACTAATGAGATTTAATTATTTCTATAATTATTAAATCATAAACTAATTAATAATATCACATAGAACATAACTATTCTTACATACTCTCACTTGTTCAATGTGACATCATTTATGATTTAATAAAAAAACATAATGTGCACATAATTAAATTACTAAATCCTCATTATATTGGTTTTAACATAATATTACAACTAATTAAATGATTAATGTGAGTCATGGCGGTTGTATGTCATTAATTCAACATAGTCCCTTCCATGTACTACAATATTAGACCTTTCCCTTATCTTGCTTCATAATAAGAGTATGGTCAGTATGGTCCGACTTTAAAGTTGATCGACAAGTTCACAAAACCTATTAACTTAATTCTAAAACCATCATGTATACTATTTAGAAATAGAAAAATCATAAATAAATTATAATTGAGCTCAAAGTGTTAAATAAGTATTACAATTACTTAATTATACTATCATTAATGACGTCCAATAATGCCCATTTGTTCAACATACTCATTAAATATTTTAGGCAGTAGTCCTTTTGTTAGTGGATCTACTATCATGAAATTTGTGCTAATGTGTTAAATTGACACTCTTTGTTTTTTAACTTCTTCTTTAACGGCAAAGTATTTTATCTCCATATGCTTGGCACCCTTAGAATACTTGTCGTTCTTAGAAAAGAAAACTATTTCAGAATTGTCGCAATAAATTTTTAGTGGCTTATCAATTCTATCAACAACTTTAAGTCCTGCTATAAAATTCCACAACCATAATCCATGAATAGTAGCCTCAAAACATGCTACAAACTTAGCTTCCATGGTAGATACAACAATGACAGACTGCTTCACACTTTTCCAAGAAATAGCTCCTCTAGCTAATAGGAACAAATAACCAAATGTGGATTTCCTCGAGTCAACACATCCAGCAAAATCTAAATCTGAATATCCAACCAAAATCTGAATCTGAATATCCAACAACTTCCAAGTAATCAACTCTTTTATAAGTGAGCATGTAGTCTTTAGTTCCTTGCAAATATCTAAGTACTTTCTTTGCAACTTTCCAATGATCAATTCCAGGGTTACTTTGGTATCTTTCTAGCATTTTGATATCAAAACAAATGTCTAGTCTAGTGCAAGTTTGAGCATACATTAAGCTCCCAACAATAGATGCATAAGGAATATTCTTCATTTGTTCTCTTTCTAATTCATTCTTTGTCATCTCCTATACATCTCATTTCGAAGTTCTTAGAAAGGTATTTCTTAGTTTCACGTAATAAACCAAAATCATTTGTAGCAAGCAAAATATCATCAACATAGAAGACTAGAAAAATAAACTTACGCCCACTAACCTTTATATATATACATTGATCAAAGGTGTTTTCTTTAAAACCAAAAGAGGTTATAATATCATTCAACTTAAGATACCATTGTCAGGAAGCTTGTTTAAGTCCATATATTGATTTCTTTAACTTACACACCTTGTTTTCCTTTCCTTTAACTAAAAAACCATCAGGCTAATCCATATAAACTTACACCTACTAAACTTCATATATATACACCGATCAACGGTGTTTTCCTTAAAACCAAAAAAGGTTATAGTATCATTAAACTTAAGATACCATTGTTGGGAAGCTTGTTTAAGTCCATATATTGATTTGTTTAACCTATACACCAAGTGTTCCTTTCCTTTAACTGAAAGACCTTCAGGCTGATCCATATAAACTTCTTCATTTAAATTCCCATTAAGAAAGGCAGTTTTAACATCCATTTGGGGTAGCTCTAAGTCATAATGAGCCACCAAAACCAAAATAATTCTAAGCGAATCTTACTTAGACATTGGTGAAAATGTATATTTATAATCAATGCCATTTGTTTGAGTAAAACCTTTGGCAACAACTCCAACTTTATATCTTTCGATATTGCCATTAGAGTCTCTCTTTGTCTTAAAGACCCACTTACAACCACCTCTTTTACAACCTTTAGGCAATTCAACAAGATCCCAAACTTGATTTTCAACCATAGATTTCAACTCATCCTCCATTGCATTGACCCATTTGTTAGAATTAACATAATTAATAGCTTGAGAATATGAAACTGGATCATTATTTATTCCTGTGTCAATATCTAATTCTTGTAGATAAATCTCATAACCACGAGAGATAACAGAGCTTCTTTCTCTTTGAGATCTTCTTAATTGAGGTTCCTCTATTATATGATCATTATTGACATCGTCATTATAGAGTCTTTGGTCATTAGCCTCTTGTTGTTGATTAGTGTTAGATTGAATCTCAATTTTAGAATCAACAATTTTAGAAGTTATGAGCAAAGGAACTTGCACCCTACCTCTTGAATGCCAACATTACGCAATTCCTCACTCCCACTAGTTTCACCATTTTTAATGAACTTAGCATTTCCAGTCTCAACGATTCTAGTATTATGATTAGGACAATAAAATCTATATCCCTTGGATATCTCAGGATATCCAATGAAAAAGCCATTGGTCGTTCTAAAATCTAATTTCATTTCATGTGGATTATAAATTCTTATTTTTGCTAGGCAACCCTAAACAAACAAATGTTTTAAACTAGGTTTCCTTCTAGTACACAATTTAAAAGGAGTTTTGGAAACTGCCTTACTAGGAACCTATTTAATAAATACATAGCAGTTTTTAAAGCATGCATCCACAATGACAAAGGTAAAGATGAATGACTCAACATGCTCCTAACCATAGTACGATTGCACCTTTCTACTACACCATTTTATTCTGGTGTTCGTGGCATGGTGTATTGAGCACAAATGCTATGTCTCTCAAGGAATTTAGTGAATGGACCTAGATTTTGTCTTGATTAATCATATTTTTCATAATATTCACCACCTCTATCAGATCTAATAATTTTCACTTTCTTATCTACTTGCCTCTCAACCTCGTTAATATAAATTTCATGAGCATCCATAGATTGATATTTTTCATGCAATAGATAAACATATCCAAATCATGAAAAATCATCAATAAAGGTGATAAAATATTTTTCTCTACCGAAAGATGGAACATCAAAAGGACCACATATGTCGGTATGTATAATTTCAAGAAGTTGTGAGCTTCTTGTGGCATTTTTCTTAGTAGTGTGTCTTGTGAATTTTTCTCTAATACAATCTATACACAATCCAAAATAGTGAAAACCAAATTAGGAAGAATTTCATTCTATACTAATCTTTCCATTCTTTCTTTGGATATATGACCTAAATGTTTATGCCACAAGTAAGTAGATTTCTCATTCACTAAACTAAATTTAATTCCAACTTAATGATGCAAAGTCATTAAAGTCTCAATAAAACAATCTTCATGCTTACACTTGTAAAGACCATCACTTAAGATTCCATAACCAATAATATTATTATTTTTAAATAAACTAAAAGATCTATAACCAAAATTAAAAGTAAATCCCGCTTTATCTAATCACGACATAGAAACTAAATTGCGAGAAAAGGTAGGTACATAAAGAGAATGATGCAAATCCAAGCAATGCCCAGAATCTAAAATTAGGTGATAAATGCCAATTCCTTCAACTGAAGCTTTTTGTATATTTCTCATGTATACAAACTCATTTTGCTTTATGGTTTGGATCGAAAGGAATCCCTGCATCATATTAGAAATATGAATAGTAGAACCACAGTCAAGCCATCAAGTATTATAACGAACTTTAGTAAAGTTTGATTTGAAACATACAAAAGCACTAACTGGCTTACCTATCTTTTCAAACTATGCTTTATGTTTTGGGCAATCCTTCTGATAGTGTCCAGTTTTATGACAAAAATGACACTTATCATTTTTATGTTCCTTCTTATCGATAGCTTTAGAAGATTCATTCAAGTTGTGCAAAACTTTCTTTTTATTCTTCTCATACTTCCTTTTTGAACCTTTTTCAACTTCTTGATGCTTTACCAAATGAATAGATTGAGACATTTGATTCTTCAACCTTATTTCCTCTTGAATAAGCATGCTAGCCAATTTATTAACACTCCATTTATCTTTAATGGTGTTATAATTCATTTGAAATGGCCCATATTGATGGGAAGGCAAGGAATTTAGAATAAATTGTACCAAAAAGTACTCATCCTTATTCATTCCCAAGGACTTCAATTTTGCTACTAAATTTGTCATTTCAAGGATATGCTCATGCATGGTAAGTGAACCATCAAACTTTATTGTGGTTAAAGTACTCATTAATGTACTAGCAAGAGATTTATTAGTAGTTTCAGAACACTCTTCCACATGTTTCATAAATTCCTTAGCAGTTTCGATTTTAGGAAGAGTAGACTTAATGTTGTTCACTACAGTAGTTCACATAAATATTAAACTTAATCTATTTAACCTTTCTCACATTTTATATAATGCTTTATCTTCATCACTACTTTCATTAGTAATAGCAATTAGTTTTTCCACTTTGAGTGCTAAATCAAGGTCCAAAACACCTAAGTGGAATTGGACTTGTTCACTCCA
>JACGDI010005599.1:352440-369140 GCA_014898725.1 Jacaranda copaia
TTGTTGAGATTTCTGAATCTCTCCTAAAATGGCATTCCCGCTTTCTCCAAATCTTGACTAACTGACCCAGCAAAACATGAAAACCAGTCAGCCAAACATTTCTTCAGACAATAACATAGTATAACATTCAATTCAATATCACCTTAGTAATGTCCAAAAACAACAATACTCACAATAATAGCACACATCACGCATTACATTAAACAAGGAAAAGTCACGAAGGTACCTTGTGATGATGGTGGAACCACAACAATGTGCATGGTGGCATTATTGGGAGGAAGCTGCAAACGGAGAGGATAAAGATTCCCGTTCAACGGACTTCTGGCACACACGGTAATACCGTTGATTCCTAATTCCTCCTCCAGCCTCTTCGTTAATCCATTCACTTCATTGCCCTTGAATGTAATGCAAAGCTCCTCAAAGCCCTGGTCGATTTGTCCATGTTCATCAGCTATATGGAAATAAATCAACCTTCCGTCGGTGCCCTTTGGTGGCGAGCCTACAAATGAATCATTTGACTGCACAAATCCCCCAAAATCATGGTATAAGCAAACCAAGAAACATTAATGCATAATACTAAAACTTATTCTTGAAATTTTTATGTTTGAGCTGTCTGAGATTTCAATATACTTCTTTAGAGACAAATACACTAAAAACAGTATCCATCATCCAAATTCCTACAGTCCATGCTTTGAATATGCGATTAGCCTTTTCCCAAATTCGAATTCTACTCTTTGAATATTCTGTTAACTTTCATTCAAATTCTAATTATATGCTTGGAATATTCGATCAAAGTTCAACTGAATTCATCAAATTAGAACACACAAATTTTGCACAAAACAAGATTATTTAATTCAGTACCTCTTGTCTAGAAAAGCTAGCATACTTCGAAGAATCGCTTGTAGCCACCGACTCAAATGACTCCTCCTCGGCCTCGGCCGGCACCACCAGGGGCGGCGCCGGTTTCGCAGCCGGCGACTGCGCCACCAGAATCTCCACCACATGTACATCCCAACAAATCCACTCCTGCGTCGCCGTTCGATGAGGAATATCGTGGGTGACCGAGTTCCTCCACGGCGGCAAGCCCCCATTCGCCCTCAAAAACTGTCCGTACCTCGTCTTCAGCTTAACAGCGCCGTTTTCCCGCACCGGCTCCCACTCGACGGAGCTGTCGAGCCGCTTCGGAAGCGTCTGTAGAACTTTCCGGCCCGTCATACCGAGGAGAAAAGGCTGGTTCGACGCCGTCAGGTACTTGCCATAGCAGCTCTTAAGGCGGATGATGATGTCGGAGTTTTCAACGAATTCCACTGTCCATTTGGCGGATTTGGAGGATCCGTTGCGGTCTTGGGTGACGGATTCCTCGTCTTCCTCTGCCGTCAAGTACTTGTCGTGGGAGCTCTTCAGACGGACGGCTTTGGCGTTCTGGAAGAAATCCATGGCTGTTGTTCTTGAGATTGAAATCAAAGGGCTCTCTGCAAATTTAGCGCAAGAGAAGGAGTCAACCAGTTTAGTTCGTTAAGGATTTTTAATGGGTATTCGGGTGAGGTTCTAACGTAGCGTCTGCTGATAGAGATGGGATTGGATTTATATGGTTTTCGGACAAGTATTCATATAGAGCAGACAGAGGAAGTTTCTTAGGACAGCGGTGGAGTAGAATTGGCGCCAGCTATGTTGCGACATCGGATTGGTTCGTGGATTCTCTTAACGCGGTCACGCAATGCTTCTGTTTTTGACTTTCACGTGGGTAAAATGATATAAATGCATATTCAATAATTGAGTGTACTAATTATTTAGCTGATAATGTTTTTTCTTTTTTAAATTTATTTTCAAGATTCAAACCTCGAATGGCAACGAGACACATCAAAATTCGAATCCAAACGCAACTCATCTCAAATGGAACGGATTTGGAATGATTTAATGGGCATGGGGCATAATTTCATAATGCTAAATATTTGGCATGAGGTATGGAATTTACCTAACCCATGCTGAACCCACCATATAACCTTGCTCCAACATGCCACATATAAAATATATATGTAATAATAATTGATATGAGATAGTCAAACATACTCAACTCAATAATTAACGACTTTATTGAATATTTTTAAGTCCACTTTGCATCTTAAACTCAACTACGTTTTCAGATTCAGTTAGGCTGAGTCACTCGATCACAACCATTAGATCGAGTGGATAGATTTTGACCCTACTTAATGGGAGGTTTCAAGCTGAGTAGTCCATTCAGCTATTTCTCTAATCAACCACTTTCTATGGTCGATCACCGTCAACTAGAGTACTCGCTTCGGCGCCAAATCGTATTCCTGCAGCATTTAATGCCTTGACAGTTAGTGTGCCTCCGTATTAATAGCGCATGCTGTCCCAGTACAACCTCTACCACCAACTCTGTCAGGAAACGCGTCTCAAGACTACTATTCTCCTAGGAAAGCAAGAGGCGATGCCACCTGGAATAGTATAGGGATGAAAAATGGCCTATAACTCTCAAATAAGGACAAAAGCCCTCTATACTTGATAGAGGCATTTCAGATATATCATTTACCTAGAGAAGGTTATAAATATCTCATTGTCAGCCGCCCTCTAGATATGTTCTCACTCTACTGCTTGATTCCCTTACTTGACTAGTATTAACTTGAGCATCAGATTGTCTTAGTTAGAGACAGCTCGACTAGTCTGATATTTGCTAGTAGTTGCAGATCTCAACCTAAGAAGATTTCATTATTGGATCACTCGACCACCCTAGTCGATTTAGCCCAAACACAAACCAATGCAGTAAAACAACTTTCAACCTCGTCAATAATAAATATATTATATACAATTTATTTTATATTTTTCAAATTAAGAATAATATTAAAATAATTTTAGATTGTTACTTTAACTTTACTCTCATCTCATAATTTGCTTTTAGAATCTCATTTTGTTTGCATGTATTTTTTATTTTTATACCTAAAATTTGAATTTTAATTATTGTCAAGTGATTTTTGATTTGATGTTTTCATTGATTTTTTTCTAATTTTTCTAATTATTTTCAGACTGGTGGGTTAAACCCGCCAGCTCAACAGGGCAAGATAGAACAGGTGAGATAGGGTCTTTTTGGGATGAGGCGGGATAAGGTCTAGCGAGGCGAGGTATAAATTGAACCAAATCCGTTCCAATCCTGCCCCATTGCTATTCCTATCTTTTATTTTACAGTGTTAATAATATTACTAAATCAATTAATTATTCAATAAAAACAATAAGTATTGTTCAAATTGATTAACTCCTATAACCACGTTTAGATAAGATTATTATACTCATCGTTCCCCTTTTATTTTACTTTAGTCATCAATTTTTAGTAATTGAGTGGAAATATGATGAAATAAATTATTAACATCATTTTGCATGATTAGTGATTTGAAATTATATTAAGAGGGTGTTTGTCTAAATTTATTTTAAACATCTTTTTAAAATAAGTTGTTGAAATTTTTGGATAAAATAAGATTTTGAAACTTATAAGATGTTAATAATGATAATTTTGTAATTAAAATAGTTAAAAATAAAGAAGCTTATTAAGATTTTAAAAATAAGTTGGGAACTCCTTACTTTTTTTTAAAAGAGCTTATAAGCTCCTAATATCTTATTTTAGAATCTTATAAGCTCTTTTTTTAAAAAAAAATTACCAAACATTTTTTATCAACTTATAAACTGTTGAACATCTTACAAGATGTTTTGAGGAGCTTATAAGTTCACCCAAACACCCTCTAAATATATAGTCAATATTGAATGGCACATCATAAAATAATATTGTGAATAAGATAAGGTATGTATTTATTTATTTACAAAAACATTATCTCACTAACTGATAATAGAAATATGGTACCACTCATGCTCGATGAATATTGCTGACGCTAATGTTGACAAAATGCTAATTGCTAATTTTTTTATTTTTTACGTTTTGCAAGTTCGTATAGAATATATGAGAGGTATGATTTTGAGATGAAGAAAATATGATTAATTTTTTAGATTTGTTTTAAAAAGACATAGAGATCGGTTTAATTTTATATTCTAATTTATGTTTTATTTTTTATTTTATTTTATAAATATATAATACGTGTATTAATTTTTTTTATAAAAATAATTAATTAAAATAAAAAATCTTTGACATATATACATTATGTTAGAATATAAGATAATATACAAAATTGAATAAAGAATTTAAAGTGGATGAAGACGAATGTCCAGGATAGAGACAACGCATATCCACGCAGCGATATTAATCCTTCCATCTCTACCATGCACGAAATCAATGGGCCGTGGGAAGGTGCAGTTTTAGACGGGACCGTGACCGAGACAAGTCCCATATTATTATTTTAAGAAATAATTATTTTTAGACTTTTCAAAAAACATATCTGAAAAGAAAAAAAAGAACAAGAAGAAATTGACTAGAATACATATAATCTGTAGTGACTCATAAGTAGATAAATATGCTGTGATTTGTAGGACGTCAAATTGGACAAATTGTTTGAACCTTGAAATTTTTTAGATTCGTAGACAGTGATCAGGTGGTCCTTCCATGCACAATATGAAATTAAAGCTAAACTTACCTGGTCAAAGTGAAAGTTGAAATTGGAGGTAATAAAAGCAAATGTAAAGTGAAGACTATATAAACTTTATGGGTTGTTGCGTTGGGTTTTCGAATTTTTTATTTTAATTGATATTTTATTTTTATTTTATGTTATGAATAAATATGTTTTTAAAGAAATATTTAAATATGAAATACATTCATTGATGTAATTCATAAAATAATTTAAAATATAAAAGACTGATTAGAGTAGAAGATTCATATTATAAATAAATGTTAAATACATAAATTATTTCTTTAAATCCATACTTGAATTTGGATCGCACACACTTGATTTATATCCATAATTAAATAGAATAAAAAATAAAATACTAATTGAAATAAATGATTTGAATTCCAAAATGTTCTATACCAATAATATTCCCTTATTTCAATTCATGTTTCAATTTTTTATTCCATATTATAGATAAATGTCAAATGTATAAAATAGGTTCTCCAATAAATATTTGGATGTGAACTGCATATACTTGACACATATTTGTAAAATGTAACAGAGGATGAAACATTAATTGAAATTCAAAAATCTTCTTGTTATGGATATTTTCTATCACACTGTTTATCTCAACCTAATGGATGATTCACAAATAGGTCACATTGTAAACCTTGACCTGAGAGATGGTTTGTGAAGTGGGGTGCGGTAGAACCTACAGCCAAGGAAACAACCATCAGGTTAGTCGAGAGGGTTCTCGGCTAAAACCCTCCAATGCTAAAATCAGTTACTCGACCTTAAATTGAATGGAGTAGAGTAACAGCTATATGAGAGTTTTTTTCACTTATCGTTTCACTAAGGATTATGTATTTATAGTATCTGCTCATGAGTAAAAAGACAAATTTCGCCTTTGATATGAAATAGCCCAACAGGCCTATTCAATGTATAGGGCCCAACATCAGTTTTGGGCTAAACCATTTGATAATAACTATCTAGTCGATATACTATTATTGACCGCATTCGACGGGAAGCGTCATCCATTCTAGCTTGTTCTACCATCTCTCTGATTGACCAGCTAGGTCTGCTCGGCTATTATCAACCTCGTGACTCATTCCGGCACTGGCTTAGATCCGTGCTGCATTTATTATTCTGATAGGCAGCATGTCTATACATTAATGATGTGTGACAGAGGGTACAATCGCTGTCACTAACTCTGCCACCACCTTTGACAAGAAGGCGCCTGCCAGAGATACTGTTCATCTTGAAAATAGGAGATTGTACCTCTTGAAATAGTACTAAGATCTGGAATAACCATTAACCCTCTAAGAAGGACTTAAGCCCACTACACCTGATAGGGGCACCTTTGACAAATCATGCACCAAGAGAAGGCTATAAATACCTCATAGCCAATCACACTCTAGGTAATGTCAAATACACTATAAGCTCTCAATATTCTATTCGATTATCATATCTCGACTAGAACTGACTTGAGCATTGGAGTGCTTTAGCTGGGGGCACCTCGGCTAGTTTAATGTGTGTTGTTGTTGTAGATCTCAGACCTCAATAAGAATATCACTTGGACTACTCAACCTTTATGGTCGTATTTACCCAAACTCTAACCTTTCACTATAAATGACTTCCAACCTCATTAGCCTCGAAAGGCTTTTGGTGCAATTTTTGTGAATAGGAGCAATTTAGGTCATTTTGACCTGAGCTCATGCTTTGCAACTATTAACTGGCTTAATACTGTTTTGGCAATTTTGCTGAACATAGGGGAAAACCATGCTACCATTAATGTGAAGGTGACAACGTTAATGGTGGAGGTGACATGTCATTATAATAATAAATATGGATACATAGGTAGTTGAGGTGTATTTAACACAGCAGGAGGGGCGGTGCAGGCCATCACTATTAGCCATTAAACATTCAACTTTGTTTAAATTAAGGTAGTGGTCAATCGGGCTGACCATACTGGTTGATTAAAGCATTATCCTCTGACCTCACAATCAAAACTGGGCCTAATTCTGATTAGGTCCAATAAGCTTATTGGGCCTAAAGGGCTTTAATGGGCTAGTCCTACATCATGAGTCCCCCTCACTCCAAAGTCCAACATTGTAGAGGTCGGGGTTTGGAGTAGTTTCAAGGAAATTACTGGAAAGGCAACTTCAAATCTTGACAAGAGAAGTGTTGGCTGGAACTGTTATTAGCAATTATATGAAAATTTGTGCATGAGTAACTAGTGGTTATGTAATAATTAGCCAGTTGGGATTCTTGCACGTCTCTAAATGGTGAATTTTTATTGCTCATTTTCACTTTTACCATAACGCTTTTGAGGTCAAGAGGTGAAGAATTTTATGTGATCCTTGAGCTTTCTTGATCCATCAACATCCACATGCTGTTTTTTGTAAGTCTTAGTTTGTGAAGTTTTAAACTTTTATAATGTCAAGTTCTAGCATTGATTCTGAAGCCACAAGATCTACCTCGAATAAAGAGGTTAAGTCGTGTGAATCTTTGAGCGAGAGGTGGAATACGCTTGGTCAGGTTGAAGTAGTTGCGAGTATGAGTGATGAAGGGGTGGGGCCTTCTAGTCCTTTAGGCAAGGATATAGATGAGATAGGACCATCAAGGCATGGTGGGCATGAAGAGGAAATGATAGCAGAAGAAGTCCTTAGGTTAAGGGTTTGATTATTTATGACCACACATTATAGTGATATTGTGTCGACAATATCGTTGAATGATCTAAGGTTGATAAGGGGGAAATACCATGTCCCAGGTGTGTTTGAACTAATACCTAAAGCTTTTGATAGGATGTGTACTTCTCTCTGAGGGTTACATAATTGTTTTTGAGGATGCTGTGAAGTGTGGCCTTAGGTTTCCATTAGCAGATGCTATAATTAACCTGCTGAGAGGTCTGCAAGTTTGTATGACCCAATTACTTCCCAATTGCTTTTCTCTTATGTACAACTTTGTTGTTTTAATGCAAATTCTTGAGGAAGTTCCATCTTTGGCAAATGTTTTTGCCATCTCTTTCATTTGTTGATGTCTTGCAAGTCAGGTTTAGGAGGGGAATCTAGATTTTACTACTTAACAGCTCGACCCTATAGAAAAGTGTTTAGGACTCTCTCCTCATCACATGGCCAAAAATGGAAAGAGTGATATTTTTATGTCTGACCTCTCATTTTGGTTGGATTTAATATTCTAAGAGGGTGGATGAGAGGTAGGGTTGAGTTGGATATCATTGAGAATCCCTCATAGAGTAATATCTTTGTTCGAGATCTACTCAAATATGGTGAGATAGATGCTTCGGTGTTCATAAGGAAGAGAAACTTGGTTCTAGTGGGGCTATCGACCATCGTGTTGAGGTTGCATATGAATGCTCAATTAGGTAGAGACTAACTTCTGTAAGTGATGCTAGATATTGCTTTTGATGGCTGTTTGTTTGATAAAGATATTTTTGTCTTTCAGGTCGATCGATAGTAAATCACAGATGATAAATCGCCATGCACAAACAATAAGAGGCACAACAACACAAGGAGGCTGCAGCTGCTCGACGAGCGGCATAAAGTACTAGTTAGGGTGCTGGGGTCACGCCAGTAGGTCAAGAGGTGCCAATAGCTGCTACACAAAGTAGAGAAGCCACTAATAGCTCACCTCAACCAAAGAGAAAGGAAATTAAGGCTACTGCTGAAGTCACCACAAAAAATACCGCGATCGAGAAGGGCAAGAAAAGGTAAGTAAGCTGCTGGAAGAGGCATATGCCCTTCTTCCTCTAGACCGATGATGCAAATCTTCCTACTTTTTCGGAGCTCCATTTTAGGGAAAACGTCTATGTATCAAATAGCATGACCATGATAGGTGTTGGAGCGACATCAATAACACCTTTGGTAGTTCTTACAGCTGGTCTTTTCAAGAAAAACTAGGTCGAGATACATAACCATAATCAGTTGGCTGCGTTGAATGCTTTTGCTTATCACGTTAACATAGTAAGGGTTACATCAAACTTACTTTATTTTGTTTCAAATGGAAGTTGAATTGATTAAGTAACAAGTTATTCTACTTTTCAACTTCGACAGTAAAGGTACAACCTTCATCAATGGTTTGAGCTCTGCTGACAAATCGGGCGGGGTTGGAAGAGAAATGTGCGCAACTAGAAAAGGGCAAACCAATCTATTAAAGACTAAGGCCTAGTCATTGGAGTTAAGGATGACTGAGCTAACCAAATAATTAGAGGAGAAAGATGTTGAACTATTGACTGCGGTGGAAGGAAAGAGCCAAGTCGAGGAATAGTTGAAGAAAACAATCACCTCTATCCAGGAGTCTCTAACTTGGGTCAAGTGCAAGGCTATGAAAGTACAATGAGATATGCCCACTCTGAGTTTTTTAAGGCATTACTTGGGATTTGTAAGGAGACAGTCTAGTAATTTATGCTTACATTAGCTTTTACTGAGGCGAGCATCACATTTAGCATGGATGACACTTAGGAGGCATTCAACCACATTGTTAAGCAATTGGAGTTCCTCGGTTATGAGTTTTGACTTGAGGATAAGGTGAAACTTAGCATAAACAAAGATGAAAAACTTCAGGCTTTTGACAAGAGCACTCTTGTCAATAGTAGCATAATAATTCCTCTTCCTCTTCTTCCTTGGGTTGTGGCGGTGGGTGATGAGTTTAGGTTTGCTAGGGAATTCACTTTGGAGATAAAAAATAATGAAGTAAATATGGCGAGTTTCTTCTCGAATAAAGGTTGGGTATTCTTAATAGAGGAATCTGGGCTTTCCCAACTAGTAGGACCAAGTTAAGTAAAGGTCTCGGAGCAATAGGTTGAGGGACCTCCTTTGAGTGCTTGAGTGGACTCGATGGATGAGCTTCTTAAAGTTGTGGATGAGGTTGCCACCAAAGTGGCTGCTCGACAAGGAGAGGCCATGGGGTCAAGCTAGATAGATTTTTTTTT
Source organism: Jacaranda copaia (assembly GCA_014898725.1). Lineage (NCBI taxonomy): Eukaryota > Viridiplantae > Streptophyta > Magnoliopsida > Lamiales > Bignoniaceae > Jacaranda > Jacaranda copaia. The sequence goes on from JACGDI010005599.1 coordinate 361,954, forward strand.
TCTTTTATATGTGGTTCCAAAGGGCTGGTGAATGACTTGCTACTTAATGAAATATTTTATTTGACTTGCAATCTTTTTACTTTTATAAGTTGTTTACTATCCAAGCATGCTTGGAAAATGGTGCCACCATTTAGCTTTAGAGATTGATAAATTAATAATCGTTTCATCATAATAGTTGAACTGTAAGGTTGATTTAATGATTATTTAATAATTAAACAGAGAATTTGAAGGTCATTTGAGATCACGTGACTGTGGGGTCAACACAACTATTATTCAAAGACCAAATTAATCAATTACAATAGTGTGATTATGAGGTTGACTTGATTGGTATTTGGAGACCATATTAGTCGATTAAAATAGTGCAATTGTAGGGTCGAGTTAGTTGTTACTTGACAACCAAATTAGGTAGCCTTGAATTATGTGACTACAGGGTCATACAATAGCATTTGTTAGGACAATGTGCTTTTGTAAAATGTAGTTTACACATAAAATTTTTTGAGGTTGACAGCATTCCAAGGCCTTGGCAATTCATTTCCTGATAGGTTGGCCAATCGATATAAATTATGCTTCGCCACCTTTACCACAAAGTATGGACCCTCCCACTTCGGGTTGAGTTTGCCAACATTTTGAGAATTTCAATTTTCTTGAGAATGAGGTCACCCACTTTAAAGGATCTAGGCCTTACTCCTTTATCATAATGCTTCACCATGATTGATTTGTACCTTTGTATCTTAGTAAAGGCCTGCTGTCTAAGCTCATCGATCAACTCTAAATTGGTCTCCCTTTCTATTTTGTTTCTAATCGGTCTATAGCGTATAATTTAGGCTATGTGTTAAATTAATTCAGTGGGGACTACTGCCTTTGAACCATATACTAAATTGTAAAGGCTTTATCTTGTGGCCATTCTCAAAGTGGTGCAATAAGCCCAGAGAACCCCCGGCAGGTCGTTTGCCCAATTGGCATTAGAGCCTTCTAATCTAGTTTTGATGTAGTTGAGTATAGTTCTATTGGTGACTTCCATTTAACTATTGGCTTGTAGGTTTCCTATTGAAGTGAAATGCTATTTAATCCTAAGGTTCTCGTACCGTTCTCTGGTCCACTTAATTTGAAATTAGGTGTCATTATTAGATATAAAGGTCTTAGGCAAACTGAAATGGCAAACAATATTCTTCCATAAGAAACTCCTTATCACTGCATTTGTGATCTTAGGTATAGCTTCTGGCTCGACCTATGTAGTGAAATACTCAACTGCTACAAGCATATATTTTCTTTACCCTGTGGCTTTCAAAAACGATCCTACTATATTGACTCCCTATTGATCAAATGGCCACGTGATTTGTACCGGAACAAAGGGTGGCAACAGGTTGATGAAGAATATTAACATAAGCCTGACAAGATCGGTATTTCCTGGCAAACTCAATAGCATCTTTGTTTAAAGTTGGCCAAAAATATCTATTCCTAAATATTTTATGAGCCAATGACTGACCTTCTAAATAATTCCTGCAAATTCTTGCGTGGGCTTTCTGTCGGACCTCTTGTGCTTGGTTAGGTGTGAGACACCTCAGTGGGGGTCCTACCATAGATCTTTTGTATAACTGGTCAAATTCATCCAAAGCAAACTTTGATGCTCGTACTTTTAGCCTTTATGTTTTTGCTTCTGCGTTCTCTAATGGTATTTTAACCTCTTTGAGGTAGGCTTTAATTTTGTTAATCTATGCTTGTCTTGGGGCATTTATTGCAAATACCTCTTTTTACTGGAGGTCAGCAATGGCAGGCTTGTTTGAGACCTGAAAGGTGATAAAGCTATCCCTCATACCTTTTGAAGAGCTACTAAACTTGGAAAGTGTATCTGCTCTCTTGTTTTCCATTCTGGACACTTAACTGAGTATAAACTTTTCAAACTGTTGCTTCAATCGCTTGACCTCATTGAGGTAGGCATTCCTGGTCACATCTCTTGCCTCAAAATTGCCCTCAAATTGTTTGGCGACAAGTTGAGAATCACTAACAACTGCTAAGTATTTAACTTTCCTATCTAGAGCCATCTTCATTCCAGTGATGAGAGCTTTGAATTCTGCTTCATTATTGGAAACGGGACAATTTAGCTTGATGGCAAAATTATATTCTTTTGCCTAAGGGGAGGATGATAATACACCTGCTCCACCTTCTGAACTTGTAGCCAATCCATCCACATGTAAAGACTAAACCAGCAACTATTATTTTCGAGATGGCGGTAGATCAACCCATTTTGCTACAAAATCTGCTAGTACTTGGGCTTTTATTGCAACACGAGGTTGGAACCTAAGGTCTAATTCCCTCAGCTTGATGGCCCACTTGGTCAACCTCCTTAAAATATCTAGCTTAGAGAGTACTTGTTTTAAGGGATGGTTCATTAGAATGATGATAGTGTAGGACAAAAAATATGTTCTCAATTTCCTTGATGCTATGATGATTGCCAATGCAAACTTCTTAATCTCTAAGTAATTATACTCAGGACCATGCAAAACTTTACTGTAGCAATACATCGGCTTGCTTGGTTCATGTCAGGCTGATGTTGACAAAGCCAAATATAAGTATAACACTTCTTGGACTGTAGATTTAGTTAGCAATGAGGGTCAAGCAAGGTACTCCTTGAGCTCGACCAAAGCCTAGTCACATTCTTCTATTTATTAACACTTTTTAGCATTTCTCAGGACTTGAAAAAATGGTAAGCTTTTATTCGCCAAATGCGTGATAAACTACCTGAAGACGATAATCTATTTGACTAGTTTCTACACATCCTTAACCATCATGGGCGGTAAGACATCTTGTATAGCTTGAATTTTCTGAGGATTGACTTTGATGCCCTACTGGCTAACCATATACTCAATAAATTTACTGCCTTTGACTCCAAAAGTGCACTTGCTCGAGCTGAGTTTCATACCAAAAGCCCGGAGAATGGAAAAAGTATGGGCTAGATCAACAAGGTGGCCCACTTTTTTCTTCATTTCAACAATCATGTTGTCTACATATACCTCCATGGTTTGACCTATCTCATTTTTAAACATGAAATTAACCAATCTCTGGTAAGTTGCATAAATATTTTTTAACTCGAACGACATAGCCAAAAAGCAATACACACTATTTGGCACTACAAAAAAAGTTTTATCTTGGTCCTCATGAGCCATAAAATTTGATAATATCCTTAGAAAGAATCCATTATGCTCAAAAGATAACAATTTGCAGTGGAATCAACTAACAAGTTTATAAGAGGCAAAGGATATGGGTTTTCAGGGCATGCTTCATTAAAATTAATGAAATTATTACACATTCTCCTTTTTTCCTCATTCTTGTAAACCAAAACTACATTACACAACTAGCTAGGATATTAAATTTCAACTCTATAGCCTATTTTTAGAAGCTTGTTGATCTCATCCTCTATGATCTGGGTCTTCTCAGCATTAAAAATTCTTATTTTCTATCGGATCGGCTTGAATGTGGGGTCAACGTTGAGATGGTGGACAATAATTTTGGGTTTAATGCCCTGTAGGTTGGCAACTTTCCATGTAAAAACATTGATGTTTCTTCTAAGAAATGCAATGAGCACGTATTCCATATTACTTCCCAAATTCTTCCCTATACAGGTTGTCTGGTTAAGGTTTCCCAACTCCAGCTCGAAAGACTTGAATTCTTTGGTAGGTTTGACTCGATTGTCTTCGATTTTTCTCTCTTTGTTGACCTACCCCTCATTAGGATTTATTATTGAGATGTCTCCTAAGGGTTTCAACCTGGGTTGAACTTTTTAGGAGCTCATCTCGATTGAAATGATGTAACATCGCCATGCTTCTTTATATTACACAATATCTCACCAGTTCCCACTAGCATGGAAAACTTAACCTTCATATGGTAAGTGGATACAAATGCTTGAAAGTTATTTAAAGTCGGTCCGCTGATGATGACATTATAAGCAAAAGGTGTGTCCATTACAAGAAAGTTGATCATCAAGATACGTCTCCTCGGAGCTTCTCCAAATGAGGTAGTTAAATTAATAGACCCCATTTGGATAATTTTTGATTTTTCAAATTTGACTAGGGGTTTCCTGATAGGATCAAACTTCAACTTACCTAGTTGTATCCCATCGAGTGTGGATAAAAAGATGATATTAGCGAAGCTGCCATTGTCGACTAACATTTTTCGAATCTCAAAGTTTGCAATTTCCATGGAAACTACCAAGGGTCAATCCAAGTTACCACCTGCACCTTGACCCTCTAGGTACTTCAGGTTGGAATCTAAGAAAGAAATAGGCTCGGTACTGGTAGATAGTTGATAAATTGATTTAGCATTTGCCTATTTGTTGGACTCAAGATGAGTTTACACCTACTTTCTCTTTGACCTCGAATCCCCCCTGATGGCCCCTAATAATCGTGTTGATTACACCTCTCAAGAGGGGGGGTGGTGATCATCTACTATTTTTTATTTTCCTTTATCCTCGTGCTTTGTGCTTGAAGACTATTCTCTATGGGGAGTCTGGTCGGATTAAGCTATAGCCTGCAGAGCTTTTTGATCCATATATTTCTTGAGGTGGCCCTGCTTGATGAGGCACTCTATCTCATCTTGGAGGTTGAAATAATATTATGTGTTATGCCTTTTTTATTGATGAAAATGGTAGTCCTTCCTTGATTTTTTCCTGGCTTCCATTTTCGTGAGTTTTCTAGGTCTCTTCAAGAGGTTGTTATGTTGGATTGCTAACAAGACCTCATTTCGAGGTGTGTTCAAAGGTGCATAGTTGTGAAAATGCTTTATAGGAGATCGGTGACCTTCTTTTTAATGTCTGTCATCTTTCTTCTTTCCCTTTTTCTTGTCGAACACTCCCTCTTCAAACTTTATTTTGTTTATTTTCTCCTGAGTCATGTATTTTTCTACCAAGTTAGGGAGTTCTTCCATTGTAAGTGGGTGCTTTCTAACTAAAGCATTAGCACACTATTTATGCCTCAATCCCAAAAACAACACATCAATCAAGAACTTAATTCGGAGATTGTCGATTTTCAAGACCCCAGCATTAAACCTAGAGAAACAATCCCTTAAAGATTCACCTTCATTTTACTTTATTGTATGCAAATAGGTATAGGGCAACTTCGCTTTCCTCTTGCTAGCGAATTGATGCAAAAATTTATCACAAAGTTGGTCATAAGAGTATATAGATGCCGGCTAGAGCTTAACAAATCATTCCAATGCTATTCCCTAAAAAGTAGTAACCAACATCATTGCATGTATATGATCACTGTGGCCATGCAGTTACATCATATGCTCAAACTATAAGAGGTTTTCATTTAGGTTTGATGATCCATCGTATTGAGGCAACTCGATATGGACCTTCGCATCGAGTGTTATACATTCCTCGACCATTTCTTAAATAAAAGGAGACTTTTTTTCACATCAGATCTAGGGAGCCATATCAACTTGTTAAGTCTAAATTTCTCTTTGAAATTTCTTCCAATCTCCTGTTAAGTTGTTGGACTTGGTGTGATACTTTTTCCCATTCTTCTTTGTCGATCCTGGATATGTCTTGTTAGAATTAGATCGTAGATATTCGACCTACTTATGTTGCCAGGCTCGATTGGGTCAAATATACTAATTTGCTGAGATAGCCACCTCTTTATGAGGGAAATAACGGGGCTCACTGCGAGGGAAATGGCTCTAGCTTAACTCACGCGTATGAGGAAAAAGACATGTCTTGTTCCTTGTCCGGTTCTCATTAGGAGTTGCTCTTCTTGATGCTAGGGATGAGGGGTAACACTTGCCACTGGCGTCTTTTGGTTATTATGCCTTTGCAAAGTGGCAGAAAACAAAGCTGGAAGTTAGGTGGAAATTTGGTTGCAGATCATCTTCATGAGTTGCGGAATGGTCAAAGTGACCATTTGCTTTGGTTGAGAACAAGGGCTGCCCGTTTCCTATATAGGTTGCTCCTGTGGTGGTAATGATGGGGGCATAGATAAGCAATGATTGTTTTACCTTTTGGAGGTAGTTCTCCTAATTTTTACCATTTTCGACTAAAAATTCCCTTCCCATAGATGGCGTCAAAATGTTAAGGATATTTTTTATCACACTGTTTATCTCAACCTAATGAATGATCCACAAATAGGTCACACTGTAAACCTCGACCTAAGGGATGGTCTGTGAAGTGGAGTGGAGTGGAATCTATAGCCAAGGAAACAACCGTTAGGTTAGTCGAGACGGTCCTCAGCTAAGACCTTCCGATGCTGAAATCAGTTACTCGACCTTAAATAGAATGGAGCAGAGTAACAACTGTATGAGAGTCTTTTTTTCTTATTGTTTCATCAGGAGGATTATGTATTTATAGTATCTACTTATGAGTAAAAAGATGAATTTCGCCTCGAAAGGCTTCTTGCACAATTTTCATGAATAGGGGCAATTTAGGTCATTTTGACATGAGCTCATGCTTTGCCATTAACTGGCTTAGTGTTATTTGGGTGATTTTGCTGAACGGAGGGGGAAACCATGCTGCCATTAATGCGGAGGCGACAACATTAATGGTGGAAGTGATGTGCCGTCATAATAATAAATGTGGATGATAGGTAGTTGAGATGTATTTAATGCGACGGAAGGGGTGGCACAAGCCGTAACTATTAGCAATTAAACATTCAACTTTGTTAAAATCAAGGTAGATGTCAATTGGGCCAACAACACTGGTCAATCAAAAGCATTATCCTTCGACGTCACGATCGAAACTGAGCCTAGTTCTGATTAGGTCCAATAAGCTTATTGAGCCTAAGGGGCCCTAATGGGTTGGTCCCATATCAGTTGTATTCTAATTTAGTATCTTATATTTATTTTACATTATATATAATTATCAAATGTATTGACATATTGATGCCTTTGAACTCCTTCGTGTGTCTGAAAGTCATACCAAAATTCTTTTTTACTTTAAGAAATAGTAAACAAAATAATTTGGGTAGAAGGTGACATTTTGACCTAACTTTGATTACAAGAGATTATTATTATTATTATTATTATTATTATTATTATTATTATTATATAATATAGTACTCATAGTGAGCAGAATGGCCACTAATCCCATCATGGAGCTGTACAAGATCACAATTTTTTAATAAAAAGCTTTATGGAAAGAGAAGTGTTTCAATTTGATTAATACACTACAAGCAAATAATATTCTTTCAGGTCTCTACCCA
>JACGDI010005599.1:369240-406845 GCA_014898725.1 Jacaranda copaia
TTTTGAAAACATTGGTCTCCACAACAACGATTTGGTCAAGTTTGGACGGAGTACATTTGGCCCAGCTAGATTGATCAAATCCGATCCAATGTATTACAATATAAGTCAAAAGTTGTTAGGAAATACAGCTAACTCCAACCCTATTTTAATCAATCTCCAATTCAGAACTGTAGTGACTAGTGAGTGTGATTGCATAGACTTACTGGAAGTTTTTTATTTTTATTTTTTATTTTTTATTTTATTTTGAGATTTAAGTGCTTTATTGTATCTCAAAATGGCTTTAAGGTTAATAATAGTTAAAATTTGTTAGGTTTAAATATACATCAAATTCATTTATATTATAAAAAAAAGAAAAGTTCCCTATGCACCCAAAGTTGTGGCACGCCATGTTTGCATTACCAATTGCACCATTAATTTTGAGTTTAACTTTAAAAATATATTTATCATTTGATATAAAATGAAAAACTACAAGTAATATGGTAAAAATATAATAAGAAAATTTATGAAATATATAAGTAGGTATATATAATAATTGTAAACTTTTGACATAAAAATAATTTGCTATATATAGATTTATATTTATTATTTAGTGTGGTTATTATTAAAATTATTCTATTGTTTATCTAACTATAAAAAGATTGAGTGATTTATTATTTACTAATATAATTAACATTAATGATATGATAAATTCATATATATGTAGGGACACTGTGCCACAGCGATTAATACATAAAACATACTGACAATATTATTAGACCAATTCTCACACCTCATTAAGCCAAAACTTGAGAAGTTATAAAGCAGTTTAGAAAGCAAGGCCTTGTTTGGTATCTAATCTCTACAATATTTTTCAACTACCAGAGTTTAAATAGATAAATCATCATATTTCCTAATTCCACTTCCCAACACACATAAGATAATCCACGAAATATCCTTAAAAATTTACCCTAAAATCCATTCCCAATGCCCTACCTTATATTCATCATTACAAATATATATACATAAACCAATCACACAAGTTATATATACACACTTATAAATAATATTAAATATTTATTTCACACCAACTGCTCAATAAAAAAGTAACTGATATAACATTTATAGTAAAATTTGTCCATGTCTAAAATACTATCAAATAAATAATTTTTTTTAAAAATATTTTACATCTACTACTCAAACTATGAATAAACAACCATCATGTTTTCTAGCCTCACTTCCCAAAAACTATTCCCTCAAAACATTTTCCACAATTCATCCCAAAACCAAAGCTAACAAGCCTTAGTGATTGGAATGCCTTGAAAAGTTATAAAGCAGTTAAGGGATTTTAGGGCTTGGGACGTCTTCATATTAACAAGTCAATGTGTACTTTGCAAATCGATAAAATGTGAAGATAAACTTGAAACCTGAGCTACTGGTAATGGTCCCGCCCACAACTTGTTTCTACCCTTTTAAAGACATCTCCAAGTAGAAATTTGTTTTGCTTAAATAAAAATTCTTTGCTTATAAATGCCATTTCTCAACTAACTCTCAACCCTTGTTTGAGGTTAATTTTCCAAAAAATTCTTAAAAATTTTATTTCTCTGTTAAACATATTCATAACATAAAACAAAAAATCGACATAGAAATTTGAGTGATTCATTTAAATCAGATTATATCCATAGATCAAAAGAAGAAATTTTTTACTATATAAAAAAATGTATAAAATAAAAATATAAAATAATTGTTAATATTTATATGTGTGGTGTTCGGGTTTCAAGATTTAGAATTTAAAATTTTAATTCTAACATCCTTTCGTATTTATAAACAAAAAAGGACTATTTATTACTCACGTCTAAAGGAATGTAAATTTACGGACGGGACAACTGAAAAAAGACATCCATAATTTGGTGGTGAACTTCTTAGGTGCTCATAGGAGAAGACTTTTGAGAATTCAATCATAGAGCAAAACAAAATCATGAACCTCTAGAAAAAGCAATCAAATGAAACAAATTAGCAAAATGAACATATTATACAAGTATTTAATACACACACACACACATACATACATACATACATACATGTATATCCACATATAAATATGTAATTGATAACAAATTTATAAAACCATATATCAATAATAGTACAGAGAAAAGAAGTTCATGTTGATGATTACACTGAATTTTACTAATACGATTTGTTTATTGTGTTTTCACAATTTTTTTTTTACTTTCATGTAAAAATATAGTAATTTTAAAGAAGGTATATTTGTTTTTTGAAGTAACTTACTAATTCTATTATACGCTTAAGTTATGTATCAACAAGCTGTTGAAAGTTTTAAATTTTATTTAATTTAATTTATAAATAAGTATGTATTGATAAATTATGTAAATGTAATCGAATTGAGTCGACTCGTGAATCTCACGATCAAAACTTGACTTAAGTTTGACCATTTCAAGATCGATCTTTATTTTAAGTTGACCTCAAATCAATATTTAATTTAATGTCCTTTTTATTTTACTAATAAATGTATTTTTATTTTATTTTGAGATTGAACTCTAATTCACAGATGTTCAAAGATCATTTAAATATTCAAATTTAATCCAATCGAGCATAGCCTCGACTCAAGTTTTCATCATATTAAATTTTTGTCGAATTTGAATTTAATATATATATATATATATATATATTTTTTTTGAGTTTAAATTCAATTTTTTCAAACCCAATTCGACTCAGCTGCATTTGTGCAGTGAATACCAACAATATTTTGAAATGTGAGTGACTTGTGACCAACGCACTCGCCGATCCAACAAGGGCGGGGCGGGTGGGGGGCAAAAATGTGAAAAGCAAGCAAGCAATCATACATGATTCTCTCGGGCCAAATATTTTTCAAATTTCCACACTCCCTCGGTCCTCCTCAGCCACCAATCGCCATCTTTTTTGAGGTTTTTTCGTCTTCATCCCATTCTCTTCACGTGAGGCTCCCACTTTTCCCTCGCCTCGAGACACCCAACCCCCCACCAACAATCAAAACCTAAGTACCCCACCCAAACTAGACCGAGATTTAGATCTTTCCTCCACTCATTCATGACAACACTTCCCATTTTGGCTCCGCCACCATGCCACCACCGTCTTCTGCCGCTGCATTCTTCTTTCTCACGGCCCTCCTCCCATCCTTGACCACCGTGGTCTCATCCCACAGCTGCTCAGCTCCGCCACCACCCAAAACGCGGACCTTCTGCCAGCCTTTCACCTCTCCACCGCCGTTTCCATTCTCATTCTCCCGCGGCTGCGGCCACCCGTCGTTCCAAGTCCACTGCCTGCCCTCCGGCGCTGCCATTTCCATCAACAACCTCTCGTTCTCCCTACTCCAGTACGAACCCAACTCGACCTCACTCACACTCTCACCCGCGCCGCCCCACACCCTGCCTCTCCGCCGTAACTGTACTTCAACCACCACCATCTCCGCCCTCAGTAAATCCATTTCCTTTTCCGGATCGCCGTTCCGGGTCTTGGATTCTTCATGCTCCCGCCTTTCAGTTCTCAAGCCTTGCCCACCTCCGAATCTTCCCAACTGCAGCCGCTGTTCTTGGGAATGCAAGCTTATAAAAAATCCAATCCACCTCATACAGGAATGCGGAGGCTCATCCACGCGCCACCGCGAGGACTTTCAGCCGGAGTGCCAGGGCGATGTTCTAGGAGTTCTTGATAGAATATTGACAATAGGATTTGAAGTAGAGTGGGATGAAGATGAAGACCCTTATTTTTCTAACTGCAAATCCTGCAGAACTAGCAATGGATTCTGTGGGTTCAATTCGTCAGACCCTAGGAAACCCTTCATTTGTTTTCCATCTGAAGCAAGAATCCGGCAGCAAAGCCCAAATAGGATTGCCATTTTATCGATAACTTCCTTGTTTGTGTGTTTCTTGATTGCTCTCGCTATTGGCTTTGTTATTTTCCAATCTAAAAGAAAAGCTCTAACGGATGCAGAGGAAGATCCCACCATAATTTTCCTCCGGCGCCTCCGTTCCGCCAGTCTACTGCCGCCAGTCTTCACCTACGAAGAGCTCAACGCAGCCACCAACCGTTTCGATCCTAAACGAAAAATTGGCGATGGAGGATTTGGTTCCGTGTATTTAGGTCAGCTCCAAGACGGCCGATTAGCCGCCGTTAAACACCTTCACAAGCACAATTCCGCTGCAGCTGGTGGAGAAAAGGGGTTCTCCAAAAAGTCTTTTTGCAATGAAATCTTGATATTGTCCTCGATTAACCATCCAAATTTGGTTAAGCTTCACGGATATTGCAGTGATCCAAGAGGGCTACTCTTGGTATACGATTATGTGCCCAATGGTACTCTGGCTGATCATCTCCATGGAAAGCAGAGTTTATACAAAAGAGGGGCCTTAACATGGAACACTAGAGTCGATATTGCATTCCAAACGGCCATGGCTATTGAGTATTTACACTTCTCAGTAGTCCCACCAGTAGTTCATAGAGATATTACTTCGTCAAACATTTTTGTAGAGACAGACATGCGAGTGAAAGTTGGGGATTTTGGGCTCTCAAGACTCCTAGTACGCTCAGAAACAACAATGGCATCAAGCAATTCTTCTGAGGGTGTTTGGACAGGGCCACAAGGCACTCCGGGATATCTAGATCCTGATTACTATAGGTCATTCAGATTAAATGAGAAGAGCGATATTTACAGCTTTGGGGTCGTGCTATTGGAATTGATCACAGGAATGAGAGCTGTTGATCAAAACAGGGAGAAAAGGGAAATGACATTGGCTGATCTGGTGGTGCCAAGAATTCAAATGGGCTTGTTGCACCAGGTGGTGGACCCTGTTTTAGTCGTAGATGAAGAGGCTATGGAGGGAGTCTGTGCGGTGGCAGAGCTTGCATTCCGGTGCGTTGCAGCTGATAAAGATGACCGGCCAGATGCACGGGAGGTGGCAGCGGAGCTGAGGAGGATAAAGGGCCACGGCCGGGGCGGTGGCAGCGGCGGAGGTGGTGGTGGGATATTGAGGGGTTCAAATTCTAGCAATGTGGTGGTTCCTGATGGGGTTGGTGGGCTAATGGTCTGAATGGAATTTTGAGATACTTTTGTGATTGGTTGGTCAATGTTAGGAGTTAACCAACTGGAGATGCACGCACATGTGGGGACTTTGGACTGGAAAAAGGTGTCAGTTGTTCTGGTGTTTGGCCTTGGGTGAATACAATAGCATGTTAATACATCCAATGCTTTTGTTTCTTCACTTGAATTGAGCCTCTTTCTTTCCAACTTCTAAGTTTTATGCGACTTCAATAATCTTTTGGTTCTTTCTTAGGTATTTTCAAACTATGGATTAATAGCATGGCTAAATAATAATCCCAAGGCCCATGTCAATTAAGTTAATTAAGCGTGTACTGGTTACGTATGGAAATTTGTACAAATAAGGTCGATAAGCAAATAAGTGTTTGGATTGAGACATGGCTCACGCCATATCGTCCACATTGCCCTAAACGTTATGAATTTCAGATCGCGATGATGAAGCATTTTATTTTATAGTATTATCATATTCTAATTCAACAATTATTTAGCTAAATTTGATATTTGGATAAAAAATTTGATTCATATCATGCCACTTAGAGATTATGAATTGTTAAATCATAATGATATCATTATTTTACTTTATTACATTATCATATTTTTAGTACTAAATAACATTTACATAGCTAAGTTGAACATAAAATCATAAGCTTTGTTTGGATGTCAATTCCCAATCTATTTTCCAACTTCCAAAATTTAAATAAACAAACACTAAGTATTTTTCAATTTTATTCCAAAAATACAAAATTTATTTCTCAAAATATCTTTACTATTCACACCCCCAAACCATTCCCACTATCTTATCATTATAAATATATATGTAGTACTACTCATACAATTTATATATACACATATATAAATAATTTTAAAATATTTATTTCACTCCACAAACTCAATAAAAAAAAATTATTGACACGATATCTTGTCCCTTCAAAAACACAACCAAACAAATTATATTTTACTTATTATCCTAAATATAAATAAACAACTATCACATTTCCCAACCTCACTTCCCAAAAATCATTTTGACAAATTTTTTTGAAAGAATGCCCCAATTCAGGTCTAAACAAAGCCATAGCATTCGGATCACAAACCCATCTCATGCCATGCCACTCATAGTTTATTAATTGTTAGACTAGAATGATGTTAACATTTTATTTTATAAAATCATTATATTTCAATTCAATAGATACATATATACGTAAGTGGGTGACAAAATCTTCCCGATTGACCTGGTTTATATCCATTGAACTTGCTCCAATTGCTATCCCTGCTTTTACATCCCAAGTGCCTTCTTTGTGTACATCATCTGTAGCCACCACTTTACATTATGTAAATATTTCGACCCTTTATTATTTGAGATTCAAAAGTGAGCACTTAAAGTACTATTATCGCATAGGACCGTCAAGCCCTGTTCCCCCCGTATAAAGGAACTGCTTTCTTAAGCATCTTCTTTTACAGCACAATTCTTAAGGTGAAGAGGACCATGGGCTAGGGCCAGCATTGTATACATATTACACGTCAAAACTCAAAAGTCAACACTTATTGACCACTATAAATCGGCTCGACAAAAGCCTGGGATTACATGGTGAACCTAGATGGCTCTTAATTTAACCTCTGTACGAGCAGAGTACAAATTTCATTCTCTATACTAAGTGAAGTATGTAGCTTCTAACTGCTTGGCTTTCTCACCATAAATTGCAGCTTCCTCCTTTCCTAACATTAAATAGGCTTTCTCCTACATTATCAGTTCAACAACTTGTGTAAACAAAGTGAACTTGTCTCAAGAGCACCAAACAACATATGCAGATGATGACTGAGGCTACTAGGTGAAAAACATTAAGGTTGAGACTGCGTACCAGGAGACGCCATAAGAATGGTGCACCTTCTCGCTTCTTCAACTGTTTTTCGATGGCTTTTATAGCTGCAAAGGCCGTATTTATGGTTAGTGGACTGAGCAACCATAAGAAATCATCAGGACAAAAGTTCGGCCAATACCTTTGTGTGCTTCTCCAGTGTTTAGCAGCAAAGTGATATATACTTCGATGAATGCATCAAGTTGTTCATCAGATGCTCCAATTACCTAACACAAGGAAAGCAGTATCTACATTATTCGAGGTGGAATATGATTAAGAGAAAGCTCACGTGTTTTTTCTCGATACCTTGTAGTTAGTGGCGTCAAATTCATGCCCAAGAATTTCTACTGCCTCCTTATAGTTGCCCGTCCCGTATTCATAGAGAGCTTCTGCAAGCTAGAATAGTGAATATATATCATCAAAATTTTTTAAGGAAAATATCTGATAGCTGTTTGTTTGAGGCGAGTTTCTTGATTTGTAGCTCAACATTAATGTGTAGTTCAAGTGTAATTTACTTGAGAATTCATGTCCAAGAAAAATATGTTGTACAAAAGAGGAAAACAGAAACGAACCAACAAGCCTCTCTGCATTATTTGTTGTTTCTTCTTACTCATCATGGAAATCCTACAACAAAAGAAACATGTTAAAATGAATTGGCCAACAGCTATATGTGATAATAGCTTGGGAGAGGACGGAAAGATCTCCCCACTTGGATTTCAAGCCCTTGAGTAGATCTTTTGCTTTATTGAACTCTCCCGTATAAGATAAGGCCCACAAGATCAGGATATCCAGGTGCCACTCCAGAAACCAAAAGGCCTGAGCTTTGCAGTTTAAGTATGAATCATCAACACCGTTTAATAGATTTCAATAATGAAGTAGAAAACACACGAGAAGAGAAAGCAATAGGAACTTGCAGAGTTCATCTATAGAAACTAAGGTACTCGAAAAATGTAATGGAAAACCCCACAGGAGAAATTGATAGCCCAAGTTGTATTACATTTTTTGGAAACTCAAAAATGGGAGGATGGGAGATTGCAACTCACTTGATCTGTCAGGCATTTAGCTAAATTCTTTAGACGGTCCTTGAAAAAAAAGTCTTCACTTCGTATATACAAACGCAATAACAAACCGATGGCATTTAAGTAAACCTGCATGCATAAGATGCAACTAGATAAAATATATTTGGCAAAATGTTTAAAGCAGCTGCTTTAAGAGAAAGGTATTACAATGTACCTCTGGCGGCACAGAATCACTTCTTTCCAGTTCTTTTATGATGCACTGGTCATAAATTTCCCGTACTTTTTCCATAGGAGCATGGCCTTCCAGGTAACATAGACCAACATGCCACAAGTTGTGTGTATACCTAATAAAAAAGCCGTCTTCAGCCAGCTAAAAGACTAAATGAATAATTTGGCAGCATATTATGATATCACTTTTACATGCATATGCACATACATAAAAGATGACAAAGAATTCCATGATCTTGAACAACTGTTCATGAACTCCACTGCTTCTTTGAAACGACACTCGTACTGGTAAACATGGCAAAGCTGCATATAAGAAAGAAAACCACAAAAATGGTCACTGACAGAAGTTCTTAGCCAATATTGGATGATTAATGATAAAACTTAGGAATCCAGTCATATTCACAGCAATAAACATTTTAAGGCAAAAATAACATGCTACAGAAACGACCAACTTCACATTGAGCAGAAATATTAAACATTGCCTGGGAAAGTAAAAGGAAACAATTTCCACAACCGTACTTGGTATGTCATGCAAGATATTGGAATCCTTTTTCATGCCACGAGAAGTATTACCCTAAAGTAAAGCAGAAAATTTTGAAACATCGTTGAACATTGACAACTTGATTTTTAATAAAGAAAAGATCAGTTAAAATAAAGTCAAACTCACTGCATGCTGAGACCAAGGATCATCCTTGTTGATTTCATAACCCTTTTTGCCAGCTCTCTCTGCATCTTCCATTCGACCAAGCTCTAGTAAAGGAAATGCAAGCATGCCATAAATATAATCCTCATGGTAATTCACCGACAGGACCTGTTGGTTATATGCTATTGGTTAAATTAATCTGGAATAGAAAGATAAAACTTTTATGTTTTGTTCTACTATTTAAAGGATTATCTAGAACATTCTGCAGAAATGATTCACAAGCCACTTGAAAAAATTTGCTTTCAAATGACAGAAAGTACCTGTTCTACAAGTTTCAGAGATAGATCTGGCTGGCCCATATAAAAGCATAGCACTTGAGCTCTCTTTAGCGATACAAGATCTCTAGGGAAATCTTGTAAGAGCTGTAACCAAGTCAATATCCAGAGACTTAGATCATTCCTAGAAATTCTCAAAACTGAAGCATACACACATATATGTCATTAACAGATCTTTCCATTTTGAGTGGCAGTGAATTTCAAGCATGAATCAAGGTCTACACTCTAACCTAGACTTCAATTAATGGCCAGTTACATATTTAACAATATCCACAGAAGAACAAAATTTAGCATATATCTAATTTTAGTTCGCTTAAACATGATTCATGAGAAAGAATCCGAAAGGGTGCAAACTATATAGGTTCAATGATCCCGTTGAACAGTCAAATCTGACTTCAATTAAGGGGAAAAATTCTTCCTTGAAGCAATGTATTATGAGCTCAAACAAATAGAAACTTTGAAAATAACCATCGCCAGACAGAAGTATAGATATATTAAATTGAGAAAAATCTTGATGATTGAAAAGGATAATCTAAAGTATGACAAGAAAAACTCTAAAACTAATCAAGATCAAAATATGACCTTGGAATGCTGCTCCACAGCCAGATCATCATCTCTATCCGGAGAAATTAAATATATGACAGCTTGAAAAACTGCCTTTTCATATGAGCTAGCATGTTCCTGTCCAAATTCCAGAAAATAAAAACTAAAACGAAAAACCAAGAAATATGACAGGTTGAAATTTAAGAACCTAAGACAGAATCACAAAACAAAAAATTTACAGTAAATGAATAGAAATTATACGAGACAAGACTTGGCAGCATCGATGAGCGGCTGAGCATGAGACGAATCAGCTGAGCAGAGAAAATGGGCCGCCAAAATATTGCCCAGAACACATTCTGGATCACTTTTTGGAGCTTCCAAAATTACTGACCTTTTCCTTCCATAACTAAGCACCTAGAACCCAAAAAAGGGCCAAACAAAACGTGGCAAATTCATTCATTTAAACAACCTTGGATAACACTAATCAAACAACTATACAATATTGGATAATGGGTTTTCACAAATTTTGAAACAAGAACCAAAGGACACCCACAACAACAACAACAAAAAGAGCAAATTCATTCATTTCGACAACCGTAAATAACACTAATAATCAGTAAACATCTTTCAAGAAATCAAACAATGCAATAACGTGTACTCAGTTTTCACAAATTTAACCTGAGAACCAAAAACGAAAAAGCAAGAATACATTCATTTCAAGAAGAATTTCTACTATAGGCCGGAAAAAAATGGAACTGGGCTGAAAAATTCTACCTGGTGATAGTAAGAGTTAATAGCAGATATGCAAGCATCTGAAGAAGTCCTCACGTCATAACCCCATCTGTCCAATTTCATCTCTCGTTCCATCTCCAAGAAAGCGTTTTTTTACTCTCTGACTTTTTCTTGAGTTCTTGTGATTAATGAATGAAGATAATGAATATTTATTTGGTTTAAGTTTTTGGATTTATGCCAAGGAAATGAGGCCCCGTCTCGCATGCGTTTTTTGAACTTGGGGGCACTAAGAGAAGCTTCTCTTTGTCGTTTTAAGATTTCCTGTTTTGGGTTTGGATGTGATCATCACGTCAATTTGGGGTTTAGTTTTTCTTCTTTCAGACCCTTTCACCATCAAATGCAACCTTTTACATAATACTTTATGTTGTTAGTTTATAATGCAATTTTTCTTTTCCTTTTTCTTTTCCCTTTTCTTTTTAGAAAATTGATCAATTTAAATTAAGAATTACTAACATAACTCTTACACATCTAAGGGTCTAAAGAAATTTGTTCAATAAAAATTATTTAGTCGATTAGGGATTACATTAATAACATATGCAGTGTAATAAAAAAATCTCAACTTCATTCATAAAATACCCTATTTGAAATTTTATGTTAGATACTTGGCTCAAATTTGTTTCTATTTTAAGTGCATGTGTTTTTAATTGCTAGTCATTTTCTTATTTTTTTTAATTTAACTGTCGATGATAGTCACTGAATACACATTAAAATATTTATTGTAATCGCAATCATGTCCCATTCATTACATTACTCAAACTTTTAAATTAAAACTTACTAACTTATCATTTTTTGATTTAAAACCACTTTATTACTTATTTCACAATGACAAAACAACTAAAGAAAAGCATTAACTTACTTTCGAAGAACGAAAGCTTCTATATTTCATGTATTGATTTGTGTGTGTGTGAAAAATGGTGTTTTTGTGGGGGAAAAAAATTGAGCCACTTAGAAAGTAGAGTCAAAATCACACCAAAAATGTGATTGCTTGTTGTTGTAGTTAGGCATCAAGTGGAAATTCCACTATGAGAGATTATATAATGATAAACTCTAGGTTTATTAATGATCAACAAAAAAGACAAAAGAACTTTGGAACTGTTGAAGTATTGCATATTGATTAAGGTAAAAGATTCAGACGTTTAGAAAGTAAAATCAAGATTAAATCATAATTGGCGTACGTGGTTCTTATTGTAAGAAGGTATAGAGGTATATCTTACAATAGGAAATGTTTTTTAGATTAATTACGTTAACATCGTAAATATTCATCATCAATAATTATAAAAATGATCAATCAACTAATGTCAAAAACTATAACAACTATAAATTAATCATAACTAATTTGAAATTAAAATAAATAAAAGAACTATGATGAAAGTAAACAAAAATACTCTACATTTGACATTACTTGAACTTAAGATCTCATAATCTTGAGACCTTAGTTTTAAATTAAAAACGTAACTATAGAATCATTAAACGTAATTATAAAATCATTGAAATTTCTATTTTATAGTGGTTGATAATTAAAGTAGGTTAAGCATTTCAGATACGAAAAAATGGAGACTTGCGAAAGTTTTATATTAGTTATTTAATATATACAAACAAATTATATATGCGTTCTTTTGCACAACATTATTTAAATACAATCAATTAGTAGCGAAGGTCCCTTTTAACAATTCCACTTAACTTGTCTTAAGAAAAGTTTAGGGTTAGTTTGTTTTTAAGTTGTCAAAATATTTTTCAATTCTCAAAATACAAATAAACAAATCATCACATTCTCTAATTTTACTATCCAAAATACACTCAAAAGGGCCCAAAATATCATCCCAATTTATTTTATACTCATTCCCCAATATCTAACCCTCTCATCTTTTATCCCCCTTTCCCAATCTATATATACACATATATAAATAATTTTAAATTATCAATTTTACATTACAAACCTAACAAAAAAGTTATTGATATGATTGTAAGTGCAAATTTCTTTGTCTTGAATATTGTGGATTTCTTTAAAGTTGATTTGAAGAAAAATAATGCCAATCAGAGGGCTTCGTACCTTAATCTTGAATCAAATACCAAAATATATGAGTTCTGCGAAAAACGTTTTAAACGTCGTGGATCTCTTTAAATTTGATTTGAAGAAAAATAACATCAATCCAAGGGCTTCGCATCTTAATCTCGAATCAAACACTAAAATATGACCTCAACGAAGAACACCTGGAATGTCATGGATCTCTTTGAATTTAATTGAGAGAATTGCTGGGCTTCTTCAAAGCTTATCTCACTCGTTGGAATTTATATTGTGTATTGAATGAGCTTTGGTCACTCCCTTTATATAAATATTTGATAAGAAACTTTTAGATTGATTGAACTTCTTTGATGATTATCTCTTTGATAAGATAATATGATTATCAAGATCAAACATCAAGAGATAATATCAGTATCAAGAAATAATATTAGATATCAACAAATAATATCAAATATATTTGATTTGATTGGTCTTTTGACACTTATCAATTTTGATTAGAGTACAAAATAAATACTAGGGTATTAATTAAATTAACTATTTATCTTTTAGAATTAAATTTAATAAATTTCAAGATAAATAGAAAATTTTAACTTAATAATTAGCATGTTATTTTACATGTGTCACTTTTCAATTGGACAAAAATTGATATGTCTACAAATGCCCTCACTTCAAGACTTGACGAAAGAGGTGTCAATCATCCATGAAATAGGCAAGACTTGAAGTATCTGAGAAGTTTTCCTTTTCTCAATTTTTTCACATATGATTGCAACAAGAACATCCTGCAAGCATTCCTTGAGCAATGGTACCCAATCAAAGGGTCAAGTAATAACATAATTCAAAGTAAATATCCCTTTGATGGATATGCCATCCGTAATTTATACATATGCGGGCCAGAAGTAACATGCAATTTAGGCTCATGCATCAAGGAGCAATTTAACTTAAATAAATATTTTATATTCGTGTCAAGGAGTTCACTTCAATTTGATTGACAATTTGTACTCATATCAAGAAGTTTACTTGAGTTTGGCTTAATAGATAATTTACATTCTTATCAAGGAATACATGAGAAGAATTTGAATATTTATATAATTTATACTCGCACCTGGGAACTTTATTGAAAGTTTAAGCTCATATCAAGTAGCATATGGGGAGATTTTGAATATTTAGATAGTTTATACTCGCATTTAGGAGCCCTATTGAAAGTTTAAGCTCATATCAATAAGTATATGGGGAGACTTTGAATATTTAGATAGTTTATGCTAGTATTTATGAGCCTTATTGAAAATTTAAGCTCATATTAAGGAGCACATGAGGAAACTTTGAATATTTAAATAGTTTATGCTTGTATCTAGAAGTCTTATTGATAGTTTAAGCTCTTATAACGGAGCACATGGGAAGGCTATAACTTGAAAATTTTAAATAGTTTATGCTTGCATTTGAGAGCATTGTTGACAGTTTACACTTTTATCAAGGAGCATTTGAAATTTGAAGACTTGAGCTTTGGACTTGAAGATTGGAGGATTTGAATTTTTGATTTAGAGACTTAAAAATTTGAGTCTTGGATTGGATACTTAAAGACTTGAGCCTTTGACTTGTAGACTTGAAGACTTGAGTCTCTAACTTGAAAGACTTGGAGACTTGAAGATTGATCCATTGATTTGAAGACTTGAAAATTTGAAAATTCAAATTCAGATACTTGGGGACTTGAGAATTTTAAATAGTTTATATTCTTATTTTAGAGTATTATTGATAGTTTAGACTCTTATCAAATAGCATATGAAATTTGAAGATGAAAATTAATTGCCCCCAACATCTTCATCATCATCGATATCACTTGAATTTTCTTGTTCATCAAAATTCATGCTCATCTTAATATTATGAGCACGAGTTGCTAAATCTTCAAAAAAATTTGGTTTAATTCCTTGAAGTATATAGTAAAGACTCTAGTGCATTCCTTGGATACACATCTCAATGACTGAAGCCTCAAATAATTAATCTTTGCAATTAAGGCTCAAATTTTTCCAACGATTTATGTAGTCAATGACCGACTCTTCTTCCTATTGGCGATAGTTGATGAGTTCAATCATGCTGATTGTCCTTTGAGTGCTATAGAAACAATTGAGGAACTCTTGTTCTAGTTGCCCCCAACTATTAGTGGAGCCTAACTCCAAGTCAGTACACTAATCAAAAGCATCGTCCTTTAATGATCAAACGAATTGCTTGACCAAATGATCTCTATATGTCCCAGCATTATTACAAGCCTCAGTGAAATGAGCCACGTGTTGTTTGGGTTGCATCTGCCATCAAATTGCTAAAACTTTTGGGGGGTGGGGTTGGTAACCAATCGTCATCTTCAAGTTATCAATCATTTGAGTATGTGGCTTGGAGTAAGTCATAGGCAACTTAGAACTTCCATCAAGCTTGTCTTTGATAGTCTCCTTGATAAATTCTTTTAGTGGGTCAATGGGAATTAGTTCAATGGAAACTTCTAGCATTTTTGTTGCAATCTCTTCATTTTTGGCTGATTGTCTTCTAGTGGATGTTTCACCTTCATCCTGAGTCTCAATTTATTTCTCCATCATGTAGCTGGCCTCAAGATTGTCCACTTTGCTCATCAATTTGGAGCTTTGAAAGTCTTGCCCTTGGATGTGCTTCGTAAATCCTTCAATGGCCCTTGTTAACTTTGAAATTTGTTCCTCCAAGGTTGTAGCACTTGTCACCATCACCATTGCTATGCTTGAGGAATTTGATGTTGAGTAGGGAATGGATGATGTAGATTCTTTTGTTGAGCCTCCACCATCTTCATTCATATTAATAAAATGCAACAACACCTTTTCCATTGCAAGCAAAGGAGCCACATTTGAAGATAATTGCAACTTCTTGGATGCATTTTTTGTGATGACGCCAACACCTTTTGCTTCAGCACTTGAGGAATTTGTGATAGTAATTTTCAATGTAGCAGTCTTGTAGGTGGCCATTTGTTACTTCAATCTTGATGAAGGAAAGAGATGAGAGGTAGAGATAGTTCCATTGGGCATGCCAAAATTTGTAAGTGTAAATTTCTTTGTCTTGAATGTCATGAATTTCGTTAAAGTTGATTTGAAGAAAAATAATGTCAATTTGAGGGTTTCGCACCTTAATCTCGAATCAAACGCCAAAATATATGAGCTCCGCGAAGAACACTTTGAATGTCATGGATCTTCTTAAATTTGATTTGAAGAAAAATAACATTAATCCGAGGGCTTCGCATCTTAATCTCGAATTAAATGCCAGAAGAATGCCTCGAATGTCGTGGATCTTGTTGAATTTGATTGAAAGAATTGTTGGACTCCTTCAAAGCTCCTCTCACTTGTTGGAATTTGTATTGTGTGTTGAATGAGCTTTGATTACTCCCTTTATATAGATGTTTGATGGGAGACTTCCAAATTGATTGAACTTCTTTGATGATTATCTCTTTGATAAGATAATATTAAATATCAAGAGATAATATCAAATTATCAAAATTAAATATCAAGAGATAATACCAGGTATCAAAAAATAATATTAGATATCAACAGATAATATCAAATATATTTAATTTGATTGGTCTTTTGACACTTATCAATATTTGATTTTGAGTATAAAATAAATACTAGAGTGTTAATTAAAATGATCTGTTTATCTTTTGGAATTAAATTTAATAAATTCCAAGAAAAATAGAAAATTTTGAATCAATAACCAGCATATTATTTTACATGTGTCATTTCTCATTTGGCCAAAAATTGATATGTCTACAATAACATCTTGTCCCATCTCAAAACAAAAGCAAACAATCAAATAATTTTTTTCCAATTTATTTTCCACCTATCACTCAAAACACAAACAAATAACCATCACATTCTCCAATTCCACTTCCCAAAAATCATTTTGCCAAAATATTTTCGCAAAATGCTCCGATTCTTAAACAAACAAGCCTTCAATTACTCCACAAGAATGTTATTAGATATATTCAGACAACTTCCAAGATAATTTATTGGAACCAAAGACGAACAGTTTGATTAAGTTCACAACCAAAGAAAATTAACGAAAGATTTATTATCTTATTAGATCACACATTAGAAGCTTTTGTGGCTTGGACCATCATATAAAACTCTATAAGTTTGTGAGCCTCTGGGATGACATCCTTAGCAGCTTTGTGTGCAAGAAACTTCTCAGCCCATGTTGCCAATCCGGGGGTTTTGGTTTCATCAAACACTTTCAGACCAACTGTCAACTCTGCTACTTTGATCCATCCCAAATAGCTTCCTAGCACAATATCAATGAAGCCAACATTATCTCCACCAAAAAAGGATTTCCCTGTGTTGCATTTGACAAAAGCCTCCTCCAACAAGATAACACCTTCAAATATTTTCTTTAGAACCTTGGCTCTTGCATCATCCGCCGATGCCTTTTCAAGCTCCTTGAATGAGGGAAACCACTGCAGCCATTTCAAGAAATCCCATGAAATTTTGTCCAACTCCATATTTGGGAAGAAATGTATGAACTATATATGTGCGCCGAAATAAAGATTATGGTGGGCATACAATAGACATAATTTATGTACGAGATTTGATTTATGAGAAATTTACAAATCACACCAACAAATTTAATGACAAAAATAATCGTTGATAAATATAAAAAAATAAAAATAAAAATTTGTACTTGGTTCGCCTAAATCCCTCTATATTCAATGAAGCTTTCTTTATTCTATTGTGAAAGAAATTCTAATATTTGATGTACCTAGACTCGTTAAAAAAATTTCTTGTAGAATTACTCTAAAAGTTATCAAATAAATACTCTTAACCTTTTTGAATTGCTCAAATCATAGCTAAAATAAGTATCTCACGAGAATTACAAGTTTCATGAGTAATCAATAAACATTAATTAAATTACTTGATTGCTCCTCTCAGAACTAAAAAAATATAATATGAGAGGAAATCTTGAATCTATATTACAAAAATAAACAGCATTAAATCCCTTATAAACTAAGACTTCTAGTTAAACTTGATGTCTAAATGATTGAGTGATCAAATTCTAATGGATAATTAGTTTCCCACTTAAATACAAAGTTACAATAGATCCGAATGAACATGATTGATAAAAACAAACCTAAAAATAGAATTCAGTCGCTTAAATAAGTTATTAAGGCCATAGGATTTTGTATGGAATGAATAAGATTCATTTCTTGATCATAGTAAAAAGAAGTAACGAAACAATACCTTGTCATCAATATATGCAGCCCAAAAATGGGCTAAGGAACGATCGTAGGGATCAGAAGGAAGGATGGAAGGGCCATTATCACTAATCCAAACATCATCAATGTATTGAAGAATGATGAGGGATTCACATATGGGCTTCTCATCGTGGATTAGAACTGGGATTTTCTTGTGAACCGGATTGGCTTCAAGAAGGCGCTGGCTTTTGTTGCTGTAGAAATTCTCTTCAATGAATTCATACTCAATAAACTTGAGATTAAGAGCCATTTGAACCCTGTTTGAGTATGGGCTTGCCCATGATCCCAGCAGCTCAACTACACTTGTTGCCATAGCCAAATTCTGAACAAGAACCAAGAATTGCAGTCCCAATTCGAAACAGATCTTATGTTAAGAATATACTAGTATAATAATGCAAATTGTGACTAATAATAATGGATGCATCCCTAGCAATATTTGACTTTCCTGCTGTCGATGATCTCAGGTATAGGATTTGGTGAGTAAATTAAATATTCGCCCATGCTTGTGCATAATTTAATATTAGCCAATTGTCACCCTAACTTATGTAGATGTTATTTTATTTTTATAGTTTATGAGGACATATAAGTTTGCTTAAGGCAGGTCAATCGCTAATTAAGTTGTAAGTATCGGAATAATTCTCATTTTTTAATTTGTATATGAAACTTTTATCTCATACAGCTGAAGCAAAAAATACCTAAATAAAATGATAGTTGAATATGCAATAAAAAATTTGAAACTTTTTATCTCTGATTTAATCTTCTCTAAATGTATGGAAGAAGAAGAAAAAAAATTCAAAAATGCTTCTTTGTAGTCGACTCAATATGTTGAACCTTTTTCCAGATATATTTCTTTAGTTAGTACAAGTAAAATGGATCTGCCAACTATCTTACAGAACTATTATTTTCAGTTTATAAAATTTCATTTTCACTTTTTATTAAGTCTTTTTAAGTAATGAATGCGTTTGAAATTATTTTAACTCATTCTTGTACTTGTAAAAAGGGAAATCTAAAGATAGGGAGATTTAGATGATGTAAATCTTAGGAAAAAATGAAAAAGATAGAGAAAGACTTAAATAGTTCATAAAAAAGAAAAGAATTAGAAGAGGAATTAGTCTTTACAAAATCTTAACAAAGTCTATTTAGTTTTTAAATTCATGCAATAAAACCATATATTACTATTAGTAACTTCAGAGTTTGGATGAACGAGGGGTTTCGCGGTATAAACCCATTCCTACAAATAAATTATTTGCGGGTTCGAATTTTAGCTAAGATAGTTGGATAATCAATTATTATTATTTTTTAAAAAAATAAAAAAACAGTAACCCAATTATGAAAATGTTATAAAATAGTCAATTATTTTGTGGGTTAGAATTTCATAATCAATTATGAAAATGTCATAAAATATTAGGGAACTAGATCAAAGATAAATCAGAAAAATGAAATAATTTTTTTGTATTAAATCGTTATTATTTATCTAGAAAGGGAGATAGATAAATGACAAATTATTTAAAGATATCTTTTGATCATTTAGAAAAAAATATCAATAAATAACTACACTATTTTTTAGAGATTTTTTTTTTTAATCCTTTGGCTTTGTTAGGATGTCAATTTCTAATTTATTTTTCAACTCTCAAAACTTAAACAAATAAATACTGTATATTCTCCAATTCCACTCCCAAAATACAAATTTATTTCCCAAAATATTCTTACTATTCACACTCCCACACTATTTTCCAAAGTTCCACATATTGTCTCACCATTACAAATATATATACATACTATCACTCATACAATTTATATATACACATATATAAATAATTTTGAAATATTCATTTCATCCAACAAACCCAATAAAAAAATATTGATATGATATCTTATTCCCCCAAAATACAAACAAATAAATTATTTTTTTCAAATTCATTCTTTATCTATCATCTAAAATACAAATAAACAATTATCGCATTTCTCAACCTCACTTCCCAAAATCCACTTTGAAATTTTTTTGGAAGAATACTTTAATTCACATCCAAACAAAGCCATAACTTTTGGCCACCACGTTGATAATATTTTTCGGTCAAAACTCAGAAGGCAAGTGGCAGAGGGCTGCAGCTTCAAGGAAATAAATTACCAATGAAACAAACAGAATCCCAAGATTACATCTTATGAAAAATTGTAAGAAATTTTTTGGTCATTGCAGAAACTGTCCTCTGTCCTATTATGACACTATTTCCTATGAAACAAAAAATAAATCCTTGATAAAATGAGATCTCCATGATCATATGCAATATATTCTATTAATTTATAATTATTAAATTTATAGTAGTGTGTAGTTTTCACCATCTGTCCTTACAAATTCATAAATCAAGAGGCCCGTTAAGAATTGATATGGGATAATCCAGTAGGCCCAACAGGTCCAACTTCAAATGAGATAGCCCATGAGACCCAATATGATACGGTATAATCCAGTAGGCCCAATAGCCCCAAACTCAGAAGAGACAGCCTAGGAAGCTCAAAGGCACATCAGTCTGGTCGACCTGTATCGACCCCATTTGGTAAGCCTCACGGTCGACTCGTATCGACTTGAGGGCCACTTCTGAAGTTTTAGCATCCAAGTCTGGTTGACATGAATCGACCTCCGGGTGCAAGTTGGGCAGGTTGAACTTCTCGGCATTGATGACACGTGGCAGCTGATGTGACTGCTACCAACGGATGTAACCGCTGCCAACAACTCCAACAATCCCGCTAACAACTCTGGCAGGGACATACTCCTACTGGCATGGTTATCCGAGAAAACGAGAGATTGCGCCACCTGGCACAGTACCAGGATTTGAGCAAAGTATGGATCTGAGCAAAGTATGACTCCCAACTCCCTGTCATGGAGAAAGCCAAGTACACCTGATAAGGGTACTTGGGTAAAATCACGCTTACAGCAGACTATAAATACTATAAGTACAACCACGCTCAAGGTAATGTCATTTACATTATTCACTACATATTCTCTCTATATTCTCCGATCCACCGGAAACTAACTTGAGCGTCGGAATGCCATAGCCTAGGGTCTCTCGGCTAGTTGACGTGTGTTCGTGGTTGCAGATCTCAAGCCCAAAATATTTGAATTAACCGGAGTACCTGACTCTCCAACTCTCTGCAGCATCAAGAATAGTTGCTGAATAATTTTACTCGATTGCTTTTTAGTTCAACAACCCATAAATATTGTCCCTAAACATAGACAAGGAAGATCAAAACATTTTAACACAAAACATAACTACAAAAGGGAAAAATCATTAATATTTTATATTTCGATCCGTCCCTCTGAAAGGAATATCAATTATAACAATTTTGTTGCCTTTCAAGACACGCAGTATAAAGATAATCAAACCTTCTAAATGTACACACTAAACATAGATGAGAAAGATCAAATGATGTAAGAACTAAACATAAGCACGAGGAATACAAAAAGAAAAGGAAAAAGAGTTACTGAACCGTCCGCCCTGAGAAGAACATCAGCTTTAATAATACCATTGTCGTTTATCAAAACAACTAAAGTATATCAAAAAGAAGTAGAAACAAAATATACAAAAAAGTTCATGCCGGGCGAAAAAAGGCTCATAAAAAATTGGGATTTGCATTGGATTGACAAGGTGGCATTTTCAGGCAGAAGCAGGTGTGGACATGGCCTGGAACTTCATGAAAGCTTGTAATAACATCTGAGGTTCCAGCACAACATCCTTAACACAACTGTCCGCATATAATTTCTCAGCCCATCCAACCAAACATGGAATCTTGTTTTTGTCAAGCAGTTTTGACTGAAGAAGCAGTTCTATCACCCTCAGCCAACCAACATAGCTTCCGAGAACAATATCAAGGTATCCAACATCATCTCCACCAAAGAAATCCTTGCCTTTGCTGCAACTGATAAAGGCTGCCTCCAACATGTCCAATCCTTCAGACATCCTCTGCTTAATTGCTTCTCTTTCTTCCTCCCCTTTTGCCTCTCTTAGCTGCTGGAAGGATGTAAACCACTGCAGCCATATATTTTTCCATTGAAATTGGGTAACAACTTAGCTGACAAAGTATGACTTTGTTTGATTGCTTTTTCTTCTCTTGTTATGCATTTAATGTTCTTGTGTTGGACAAAAACTTGCGAAATTTACCAATGTTTATAGAATTTTTTTCTCCCTCCCCCTAATATAACAGAAATTTTATCGATATAAGAGAATCTCTGAAGGCTTGAGCGGTTTTAACCTAATGACATTAGTTTCACACATAAAGTGTAAAGTTAGGAGTTTGAATTTACCAAACGCCTAGAGTGCATATGTATAACTCAAAACAAGCATATGACGAGTAATTAGAAAATATTTTTATTCATAAAAGTAAAGTACTTAATTGATTAATCCTAACTAGAAAACTTAACACAAAAAGAAGTCTAATTTTAGGATATATATACAATAATAGATAAAATAATTTTTTGTAAAAAATAATAATTCTAATCTAACTAAATAATCGAGTCAAATCCTAACATCATGACTGACAAATATGTGAGAGGATAATATACCTTTTCATCGATGTAAGCAGCCCAAAAACGGGCTATGGCACGATCCGACGGATCAGAAGGGAGGATGGAGGGGCCACTTGTCCATGCATCATCAATATATTGAACAATGACTAAGGACTCGCAAATAGGCCTGTCATCATGGACCAAAACTGGGACTTTCTTGTGAATTGGATTGGTTTTAAGGAGGAGTTCCGTTTTCTGGTACGCATTTGTCTCGACAAATTCATACTCAATGGATTTTATTGCAAGAGCCATCGCAACCCGGTTAACATAAGGACTTGCCCGAGATCCCAAAAGCTTTACACCACAGCAGGTTGCCATTGCCAATTGCTGAAGAGCTAAAATTGATTTTCACGTGATGAGTATGCCTAAAGATCCTAAGCTAGGCCATGTGAAGTTGAGAAACAGGCCAAAGAAAATTCATTTTTGGTACACCAAACGATGTGTCCTATCTTGAACTAATATCCTTTATTGTTTTCTAGTGAACTTTTTTGAAGAAAAGCCATTTAGGCAAGTTTAATAGGTTGCAATTTGTCTGTTTTGTCTTTAAAGAATTGCAAGACAGCCTTTGGTTTCATGGTATAAAGAATAATCTCAGACAAATACATTGGATTCCATCGGCATTGTTCTTGCAAGTAAGTTAAAAACAGCGTACTATCCAACTAGCTATATATTTTATGAAACCGGGTAGTTAACAAATAAATTTTCCTTGGTTGAACAGACACTATCACTATATTTGGTTTAAGGATTATTTAAAAAAAAAATTAGGAAAAAAGAAAAAAGAAAAAAGAAATAGAAGAAATATATATTACATATATTCTCTAGTTTGTTTGGTTGTTAAAAGAAAACAACCCAAAAAAGAAAAAAAAAAAAACGAAGAAGGGCGATGAATATATTGGAGAAGGCGGCACAAGCTAGATAGACTTTTTCCTTATTTTTCCTCATAATTTTTTAGGAAACTCAAAAAACACTTTATTTTTCCTGAAGATTGCTTTTTCTCCAGTATTCTCCTTTATCGATACCAAACAATTAAAATATTTTTCTTAGCATTTTCTTTCTTTCTTTAACCAAAGGTAGTATATGTTCCTCTGTCAAATAATAAAAGTGCTGCTGTCATTTTATTTCATGAGAAACCGCAAAAGTTGTCCAGTCTTGTAGCATAATTATAAGATACAGCAAATGATATTGTTTTGGCCTAATAAAGAGGCTCATTATTTGAATCCAAATACAACAAGAAAGGAAAAAATCAAACACCGAAGGAAAGATAGGGGGAAAATCTTTCCCCAAACAACACTGATATATCAAAGTATATCTGCAGTTTCAATCAGAAGCAGCTACTGACTCGGCCGCAAACTTCTTGAAAACTTCTAGAAGAGACTGAGTCTCCGGCATAACATCCTTAACGGAACTGTCTGAATAGAGCCTCTCAGCCCATCCCACCAAACGAGGAGTCTTCGTTTTGTCAAGAAACTTAGCTCCATTCAATATCTCACTCACCTTCATCCATCCCACATAACACCCTAGAGCCATATCAAGATATCCAACATTATCTCCACCGAAGAAATCTTTGCCTTTGCTGCAATTAACAAAAGCCTCCTCCAACAAGAGTAATCCTTCATATATTTTCTCCATAACTGCATTTTTCGCCTCCTCTCCTTGCGCCTCCCGAAGCTTCAGGAATAGCGGAAACCACTGAAACCATTTTATATATGTCAGCAGACTTAATACTATTGATCTAAAATATTATGTTCAATTCAACTTTTTTCAAAATCTGCACACTCACTATTAAAAATATTAGAATAGCGGAAACCACTGAAACCATTTTATATATGTCAGCAGACTTAAAGCTATTAATCTAAAATATTATGTTCAATTCAACTTTTTTTTAAAATCTGCACGCTCAATATTAAAAATATTAGGTACTTGCTACAAAATTAATTTCATGGCCATAACTACAATTATAGCTACAAAGAGTTTTGCAGTCATGTTTTGAAATTACAAGCAACAGAAATTATTAGCTATCAATTTGTAACCTTATCATTCAAAGCACAGCAAATTAATTATCTACGCATTATCCATAGAAAAATTAATACCTACGTAGGAGGAGTAATCATTAGTGATAGATTAATCATAGCGAGGGTTAGCTGCAGGATCATGTACTTTAAATTTGGCTAGATCAATTTCATAGTTAAACCTACGAATTTTTAGCATCACCTAAGGATTGGTCGGAGCTAATACCTAGTTTTTTGTAGTGACCACTAACCCAATCATATATATTCTCATTTTGATCCCAAGTAAAATAATAACAAAAATGAAAACACATTAGAAATCATGCCAAAAATGAAAATGAAAACACTTCCAGTCGGGGCCTTTACCTTCTCATCTATGTAAGCTGCCCAAAAACGGGCAATGGCGCGATCATAGGGATCAGAAGGGAGAATGGAGGGGCCATTATTCCAGGCATCATCAATATACTGAACAATGATAAGGGACTCACAAACTGGCTTATCACCATGGATAAGAACTGGGATTTTCTTGTGAATAGGATTGAATTTTAGAAGAAGCTCACTTTTTTCATATGGATTCGTTTCAACAAGCTCATACTCGACAGATTTTAACTTGAGAGCCATTACTACCCGATTAGCATATGGGCTTGGCCGTGCCCCTAAAAGCTTTACATCACTTGCTGCCATTCTCAATGGATATAGTCTGTATATCTTCTAATGTAATGAACATGATCCTCTGAACTATATATATAAACATAGGAAAAGCTTGTTGACTTGGGATTCATCGAGGTTGAAGCTTCCTTGTCATAAAAGCTAAGAATAAAAGGCGCGAATAAAAAATCCAACTGCTGGTACACCGTGAGATCATCAGTTCTACTAATGATCATTAATTTGAAGCAAAGGGGCCGGCAGAGGAAACAAGGTGGTGGACTTCTGATGGGCGTCATAAAGCAAATCCATTTGATTCTGCTAGCTGGTGCCTTGGAAGTATGTTAACGGACGACCAAAGATAGGCTCTGAAACCTATCGACAAAATTTTTAATTTATACATCACCTCGCTAATCATCTCCATATGAACAAATGATCTTTGTGTTGAATTATTTTGATAAATATCTATATGAGGAGAATTGATTTTTTGCCTTTTGATGGTTTGAGGTTAATTCAAAATTATGAATTATTATTTTTTTGATATGTGAATTTTTTTTTTATCTGTATATTGATTTTTAATTGTGTATATATTGACTTAAAGAATAAATAAGACTTTTAAAATTAAATTCTTTAAAGTTTTAATTTAAACAGATAAGGATAATTAAGTAAATTAATTAGTTTAATTATCAATGATTTAGAAAAATTATTTGAACACATGGAAACTTTTTAAAAGGTATAGGATATCAAGTAAAATTATGGTTACCGGACCATAACCAACCCGAAGTTTTAACTTGCATTATTGGAGTTTTCTTATTTTCACAAGAAATAATATTGCAATTTTAGTCCATCAACTATTGTGCATTTTGACTTTGCTTCATGTTGATGTGGGGTTGGCACATGTGATTCATTTTCAATATTTTTTGCACATTTGATTCATTAGGTTGAAAAATTAATAGTTGAGCCTGCAATTTGCCTGAATCAGCTCTAATCAAGCTCAAAACTTAGGCATTTCTTGCCATTTGTTACGTGGGACCATGCCATCTATCATGTGTGAAGCCACATCATTGTCATCTGCTATGTTGGAGCCACATCATTTTAACTCATCAATAAAAATTGTTTGACGAAATCCATCATTAAAAAAATATTAGATATATATACGTATATATACACATATAATACCATATATAAATATATAGATAGATATAAAAACAATACATATATACATAAACACACACAAAATTTCCATTGGTGAACCCAGCCTCGACAAGATTTTTGAACAACCAAAAAATGGCCATAAACATGGAATTGAACCTATCGGTGGTTTCTCCATGTCATGAGGACCATTTTCATACCAAGAACCCTGAACTCAAGGTGAATTTCATCATAAATTGAGGATGTTAGGGTGGTCGTTGTTCATCCACTTACAATGACAGAAACGACGTGGGCCTTAAGTATTTTTGTTTGTAATTACATGGGTAGGCTTTACGTATTGTCAATTTATGATTTTAATTAGTGGCGAAGGAAAATTTTCAATGGTGGCATGGCAGTGATTTGAAGGGTTCCTTGATGGTTTAGCAAATTGACTAGGCTAATGGCAACAAATTTCAAAATTGATTGAGGGGTTTTGGTTCCTTTGACAAGGACGCACTTTTAGTGGTGGAATTCCATCTTTGACGATAGGTGAGGGCAGATCACGATGGCCAATAGCAGTGCAATCAAACTTTAATAGTTTGAAAAAATTTATCAATGTTCATAGTGATGTTACAAGAAATTACAATCAGTATGTTTGTTGATGGTCGAGAGGTTGACCAAAGATGAGAACCCAGGCGAGTGTTTTCTGGATTAATAGGTTGAGTTCGATTGAAATATATAGATCATTAGGTAGGAAGTTTTAGTGTTAAGGTGGGTGTTTGATCTCATTAATTATTCTTTGTAGTAACAAATGAGAGGGTATTTATAGTAGAGTGTTTGGCTGTCTTGATATTGTAGGGTTCAAGTGTCCTGCTATTCAAGTGTATAGGTGGCCATTTGGTGGCCATTTTTTAGGGCTGAGATTTTTTGGGTTCTTGGGTTTAGGTTAGGGGGGCGGGTTAACCCATATGAAAAAGATGCGAATCTTAGGGCTATTTTGGGTTTTTATTAATACTAGGGTTATTTTTGTTTAACAATAATAATTCCTAATCATTTTCCCCCCATCATCCACTATTTCATTTATGCGGGCAACATTCATAAATGAGGAAGTTGATCTGAACAGTTGATTCCAATAGTCATTTGTCTGGATCCATTAGATCTTCAAATAGGGAAATTGATCTAAACCGTTGATCCCAATAGTTGCTTTTCTGGATATGTTAGATCTCCTTCGTGTATTCTGAGGCTGTGATCTTTATAAATAAGCATTGTAGGTATCATTTCCTACCTTTCACCTCGTCCATTTAGATCAAATACTTTGACCTTTCCAAATAAGTACCGACTAACTGTGAGTAGAGGTCGAACTCTCGACCTTCCTACCAGGAAAATTTTAACTCCAGCCAACATTAAATTAGTAGCAAGTAGGTGTCGACCTTACGATGATTTTTATTTTTTTTCCATTGATTGTAATTTTGTGTCGTTATCTATTAATTTATTATTTTATTTATTTAATTGAAATAGCTATTAGAGATGGCCAATAATTCGCTATCCATTTCTTTCTCTCTTTCTCCATTATCGAGGTCGGCTAGGAACAATGACGACTTATTGTCATTTTCTTTATCCTCGAGCTCTAACCAATTTGGTCGTGCAGCTAGGTTACCTCATCATTCTTCGTAGATCCTAATGACGACAGCAACCCCCTCAATACTCCTAGTAAAGTTAGTGCGAAAGTCTTTGTCTCCCTTCATAGTAAATTCTTTATTTAGGAGAGTTATAAGATCATAATGCCTTAGGCTGGTCAGAAGATGTACCAACCTCGCTTTCCACATTCATGTCCTGAAAGCTGGTCTAAAGTTCCCTATATTTGAACCCTTAGCTAACATCATTAGGACCCTATGGGTTTGCTCGACCCAATTAGTTCCCAACTTTATTCGTAATATCGTAGGCTTCATAATAATCATATGCTATTTTGGCATCGAGCCTTCCTTCATCAATTTTTGGTATCTTTTTCACATTAACCGCTCAACTCGATTGGGAGATTGGGGCTTTTACTATGTAACAACCCATCAAATTTTTAAGTTTCTGACCCATCTCTCAAGCTCCGCTGGCTCTTGTCGTCACAAATGGGTTAACATTGAAGCCCCACTTCATAGTCCGTAGAACATTCCTTGTGAGTGGCGGGATGATAAGCCGACCTTCTTTTCCAACGATGAACCTTTTTGGGATGAGGGTTTCATCGATAAGTACCTGATTGCTCAGTGGTTTGACTTTTAGAGCCTTTTCAGTGAGGAGACCCTTAAACTCGCCGACCTTTCGCCCGTTAGGCATTGACCTAGGAGGACAATTGGTAAATGTATTTTTTTTTAATTCTTTGTTCCTCTTAACTTCATTCTTACTTGTTTCCTTTTTGCAAAGATGATGGCCCTTAAAGCAATGACTGCAAACCTTGTGAAACAGAAAAAGGTAGAGGTTGCCGCGGCTTGGAAGCATAAAAAGGGAGAAAAAACCTATACTACTACGCCAGATAAGGGTTTAATGCTTGTCGGCCCTTCTAAAGATACACTTTTTACTTTGACTGGTTCAACTCCCCAGCATAGATTTAGGGTGACTCCTTTAGACCCCATGCCCCTTCAAACAGTTTCTTCAACCTTTGAAGAGTTGACGAGCGCAAACTTGAAAGTTAAGGTCCATGTTGATGAAAGTTTGACCTTCAAGGTCGAGCAGGAAGGGGCTCGTGTAGATAAAGGTAGAGAAAAGGTTGGTATCGGCCTCTCATCACTCAACTTAGGAAGTTGATCTACTCAATCTGGGGGTCCCACCATCTGGATAAAGTGTCGTCACACCGGCGAGTCTTTTGGCCAATCAGGCGCCACTCAAATGACCTCTGTTCCTCCATTACCTGTGCCTCTGGTGAGTACCAAGGTCTTAGAGAGAGAGCACCAACTATCTCAAAGACTGGAGACACTACGTTTAGCTACTCACTAAAATGAGGCCCTACCTCGACCTTCCATTAACACCTCATCTATGCTAACAAGTGATGATGGAGGTGGGTCATATAACTTTATAACAATTTGCAATGAGACAACTACTAGGCTATGTTGATGTCCACCCATTATTGCTTTGTGGAGGAGCACCTGGTGCATAATTTGATGTAGGTAAGTTTTAAGCGCATCATAACCTTCGCCATTTTTATTCTTTCATCTTACAATGTGTGTAAAATTTGCATGCAGCTGCCTTTGCTCACCAACTAGCCATATAGTGCACTTTTCTACGAGATCGTTGTGTGGTCATAAAAACTTAGATGGATGATGTCCATTAAAAGTTGGACAAATTAAGTGAAAAGGTCACTGCTCGTGACCTTATCATTGCCAAGAAAGATCAAAGGATCAGAGATCTAGAGAAGAAGGTCAAGTAGTTAAAAAGGGATCTAGCGTCTTTCGAGAAAAAATCTACCAACTTTACTAATCAATTGAGTGACGAGAAAGAAATCAAGTTCAAAGCAGGACGAAAGAGAGGTTACGAGGAGCTCCAACAATCAACCTCTTCCAGGATCAACTCTGCAATACCCAACATGACAGAGTTCGAGACTTCATGCAGTCGCAGGTCTTCACTTTAGCAGTTGCCCGGAGGACTATTACTGAAGGATTGGACAACTTCTTTAAGTGCTAGTATCAGTTAGAGAAACTGGGTGGTCTGAAACATGGTTTCAACATTGACCTACTCGACCCCAGCAAGATTGAAGATCTTAAAGATTATCCTGAAATACCTCTCCTTGATCTTTTGAAGGAAGAGTTTGGATACTTCTTTGAACAATTATCTAATCCCAAAGAGGAGGCGCTTGGACTGTCAGAGCCTGGTCTCTACGTCCTAACCTTCATACATTAAACCCTTAAAGCTTTTTGTCGTTTGTCTTAATTTAGTGTTTTACATCTTCAACCTAGTCATTTGATAGGGTACACATGTAAATGGTCGAATTGCTTTCATTTTTTTGCATCTTTTGTTTCTGTACCGACCTCATAGGATGTTTATTGTAAAGTGGTTGTAACTTTTGTGGCATCGAGATGAAATGCTAAATGAAGTTTATTTCTCTACTTGCCTCTTCCATTATTAATCACTAAGTTTGCTTTTAACTTGCTTTCTCTTGCGATTTATTTAACTTTTTCCAAGTGACGAGAGATGGCAGGTGTCATATATCATGTTGTTCTTATGTTAGTTAAGGTCAAGACATTATGGTTGACGTGCTTTTGCCGTTATGAGAGATCGGCCTTTTGAAATTTTTCATATTTTTTCATATTGTAACTTTTTTAGGTTGGCCTTTTTCAGATTCTCATCCTTCGACCTTTTGCAAGTCGAGCTTGATCTTTTGACCTTTTTTAGGTCTCTTTATTGCACTTTTTTCAGGTTGACCTTTTTTAGGTTCTCATCCTTCGACCTTTCGCAGGTTGAGCTTGATCTTTTAAACTTTTTCAAGTCTTCTATTTATTACACCTTTTTTAGGTTCTCATCCTTTGACCTTTTCCAGGTTGAGCTTGACCTTCCTACCTTTTTCAGGTCTTTATTTATTGCACCTTTTTCAGGTTTTTTCATTCTTCAACTTTTTGCAGACCGAGCTTGATCTTTTGATCTTTTTCAAATCTTTTATTTATTACACCTTTTTCAGGTTCTCATCCTTCGACCTTTTCCAAGTTGAGCTTGACCTTCTGACCTTTTTCAGGTCTTCATTTATTGCACCTTTTTCAGGTTGACCTTTTTTAGATTTTTTCATTCTTCGACCTTTTCCAGGTTGAGCTTGACCTTCTAACCTTTTTTAGGTCCCCACATCTTGATCATTTTAATCCTACTAAAAAGCAAGAACTAATAGCGGTGACATATATGTACAGTGATTTTACATGTATAACAATCTAGCAGATGTAAAATTTTTCAAAATTATATATAACATACTATTTTCAAACATAGAACTTTCTTAAATTTTGTATTCCCTAAGATCGTGGGAGCTCCTTTCCATCAAGCTACTGCAACCTGCATGCTCCGTTCTTTGTCATCTTTACTACCTTGAAAGATCCCTCCCAATTGGGGTCTAACTTGCCAATGTGCTTGGATACCTCCACTTTCTTCAGCACTAAGTCCCCAACCTCCATTATTCTTTCTCTCACCTCTTGTTGTAGCTCATCGCCATTTGCTTTTTTTGTAGCATTGTTCTCCTTGCTGCTATGTTTCTAGCTTCCTGTATAACATCTAGGTTGAAAGCTCGCTCTGCAGTATTGTCCTCTTAGTTGAACTCCAACACCCTAAGAGTTTCTAGTCCGATCTTCGCAGGTATGACTTTCTCCGACCTATAGACCATACTAAACTGTGTTTCTCCTGTTGAAACTCTAAGGGTCATTCGGTAGGCCCACAACACTCCTGATAATTTATCTACCCGCGCTCCTTTAGCACTATCCAACCTCTTTTTCAAGTTGTCTAAGAGGGTTTTGTTTGTCTTTTCAGTTTGGCCATTAGCTTGTGAGTGCCTACTGATGTAAAATTCTATTGTATCTTTATCTCCTTGCACCAGTCAAGAATCTTCTTTCCTTGAAATTGGGCACCATTATTCAAAATGAAAATCTAAGGTATGCTAAAGCGACATACTATGTTCTTCCATAGAAAATTCATGACCCCTATTTCAGATATCTTAACAACAATTTCTACTTCAACTTACTTACTAAAGTACTCCACCACTATGATAAAAAACTTCTTCTGTCCCTTTGCCAAGGGGAACGACCCAATGATGTCTATACCCCATATGTTGAAAGGGTAAGTAACCATGATTAACTTAAGTTTTGCACCAGGCTTATATATAAAAATGGTATATAACTGACACTCCTGATACTTCTTAGCAAACGCAATGGTGTCTATAACCACTGTAGGCCAAAAGTACCTAGTGACATTCTGAGCTAATGCTCGACCTCCCGAGTGGTTTCCATAACTACCTTCATGTATCTCCCTTAGAACATATCCTACTTGATCTATATCAAGGCACCTCAAGAGCGGCCCACTATATGATTTTTTGTACAACTCATCTTTCCAAACTGTGAACCTCGATGCTTGCCTTAAAATTCTCATTGCAACTATTGGATCTGTTGGGAGTATCCCTTTCTTCAGGTAACATAAGATCTCCCTTTTCCATCTATCTCGCTCCAAGCTACCCAACTCCGCATCCATGACTTTTTTCTCAAAGTTGTTCTGGTCGTAGATTGCCGACTCTCCTATTGTGATTATTGTTACCTTATTGGTCCTTAGACCACTGATCATGTTGGTGAACTTTAACAAGGAATCATCTTGTTCATTTTTAGATATTGGTATTTATACCATTTGCACCCTTTCTATTTGTCATACCAAATTTGTTACATTCTCTAGGTATTTCTTCAAAATTTTCTCCTTTGCCTTATATTTCCTATTATATTGATTTGCTATGAGTTGGGAATTCATGTAGATAATGAGGTCTTTGATCTGCAACTCCTTTTCCATTCTTAAAGCAGCAACAATGGCTTCATATTTTGCCTTATTATTTGTTACCTGGAATTGCAACTTCAAGGCAAAATCCAACTCATACCCTAGCGAATTTTGAAACCACAGTCTAAAGCAGCTTTGTCAAGCCATTGATGAACCATCGACATGCACCATCCACCAACCTATCACTAGTGCATTAACCTCGAGTGGTAGCTCCGGGATCGTCTCCCCCATGTTCATAACGAAATCAACCAATACCTACACCTTCATGGCCATTCTATTTTGAAACTCTATTGAGAATTCACTCAATTCCACAGCCCATTTCACTAGCCTTCCGAACATGTCTGGCTTATGTAGTATCTCCCTTAAAGGTTGGTTGGTCAGATCTACTATATGATGAGCTTGGAAATAAGGTCTTAATTTTCTAGTAGTCGTGACAAAAGCCAATACAAACCTCTCAATCTGGTAGTACCTTTTTCCTGCCCCCTACAACACTTTACTGATGTAGTAGATAGGTTTGTGGTGCTTACCAATAGCTTTTGATAATACTAAGTTGATGACCTCCTTGGTCACAGAGAGATACAAGTATAAAGCTTCACCTATGAGTAGCTTTTCTAAGAGAGGTGGGGAGCTGAGATA
The DNA here is from genome assembly GCA_014898725.1 of Jacaranda copaia. NCBI lineage: Eukaryota > Viridiplantae > Streptophyta > Magnoliopsida > Lamiales > Bignoniaceae > Jacaranda > Jacaranda copaia. The sequence goes on from JACGDI010005599.1 coordinate 402,461, forward strand.
TTTTTTCAGGTCTCTAAATGCTTGCTCACATTTCTCTGTCCACATGAACTCTCTCATATTTCTCAAAGTTTTGAAGAAAAGTAAGCCTTTTTTTGCCAACCTCGTTGTGAATTTTCCCAATGCAACCATCCAACATGTCAACTGTTGTACCTCCCTAGTAGTCTTAGGTGATGACATTTTCATAGTGGCTTCTATCTTTTCTAGGTTGGCCTCTATTCTTCTCTTGATAACCATATATCCAAAAAAAATTCCACTTCTAATTCTAAATGTGCACTTGGCCGGATTCAATTTTAGACCATACTGCCGCATGATACCAAAGGACTCTTTCAAGTGGTCATATGCTCATCCTCATGCGTACTTTTAACCAATATGTCATCCACATAGACCTCCATTGTATAACCTATTTGGTCTCTGAATATCTTATTCACCAATCTCTAATATGTTGCTCCTATATTTTTCAACCTAAAGGGCATCACCCGATAATAATATACCTACTCTCGACCACAAAGGCTATTTTGTCCATATCCTTGAGAGCTATACGTATTTGATGATAACTTTGATATGCATCCATCATGCTTAATACGACACACCCTACCGTCGAATCAACCAGAGCATTTATTCGAGGTAGAGGATTAGAATATTTGGGGTAAGCTTTGTTCAAATCGGTGTAATCCATGCACATCCTTCATCTCCCACCTATTTTGGGGACCACTACAACATTGGACAGCCATTTGGTATACTGCATTTCCACAATAAAGCTTGCCACAAGTAACTTTCTAACCTCCTCTTCTATTACCCTATTCCTTTCAACCTCGAAACTGTGCTTCTTTTGCCAAATAAGTTGGGCATCGGGATCCACATTCAAATTATGAACTATGACCTCTGGATTTATTCCCTTGAAATCTTCGGGTCGCCATGCAAAGACATTCATATTTTCCCTTAAGAATTATATCATTAAAACTTCAGATTAAGCGTTCATGTGCGTACCTATTCTTGTGGTCCGACTTGGGTATCTTGGTCGAAGCTCTATCTATTTGTGATCACAGGGCTTCGTTATCCTTTTCTTGCCATCCTTTTATTCAACACTCATAGGTAGCTCTAGTTGTTGACCCTTTTCAAACTTTATGCTCTTTTCCTTTTTTTGATTTGACTTAAGCCTGGTGAGCGAGACATTATAATAGACTCACACTGCATTTTGATCACAATGTACCTCTACAATCCCCACATTGGTTGGAAACTTCATTTTCAAGTGGTAGGTTGACACCACAACTCGAAAGCGGTTAAGGCTAGGATGTCCCAATACCACATTGTAAGCTAACGTGCAATCCACCACTAAATACTTTAGGATAATTATTTTCTGCTTCGGCTTTGCTCCTAGAAAAGTGGGGAGGTCGATAGTTCCTAAGGGCACAAATTTTTCACCCCAAAATCCTACCAACGGAGTACTTATTGGTTAGATGGTCATGACATCCAGGTCCATCTTCTTCAGTGTGCTCATGAAGATGATATCTACTGAGCTACCATTATCTACCAACATTTTTTGTACCACAAAATTCGCAATATCTACTGTTATTACCATGGGATCATCATGGGGTTGTATCACCTTTTCTAGGTCATTATGGTTGAATGTTATGGGCTTCATCTTTTTCTCTAGTATGTAAACTAATGAACGCCTTTGTTCTACCCGTGTATACCTTTTTTGCATATTGCGTGTATCTCCTCCTGTGGGGCCACTGGCTATCATGTTTATCACCTATTTTCATGGGAGATTGTCTGCATTAGCTAGTTCATGATCTTTCTCTACTTCATGATATCTCCCACGTTTGTACCTCCTATACGGGCTGCGCGGCATACTTCGAGATCGGCCCCTATGTTGCTACTGCCTCTGGGTATCTGCATGTGATTGCTGCACAAATTCTTTCAAATATCTCTGCCTTATCAACCTTTCTATCTCATCCCTTAGATGTCAGCAATTATATGTATTATGTCCTTTGTCTTGATGAAAAGCACAATATTAGTGTGAATTCTTCTTACTGGGCGTATCCTCCTGCTTAGTCGACCATCTTATGATGTCTGATGAGGCAATAACGAACATAGCTTCAGCTCTAGTGGTTCGCAAGGGCGTGTAATGATTGAATCTTGGTCGAGGTGGGGGACCTTTGATGGTCTTTCTCAGACCGTGGTTTACCTATTTCCTCTTTCTTTTGCATCTTCACTCCCGTCGCAACCTTCGACCATTCTTTATCCTTTATGATGTTCATCTCTTCCTCATGTACATACCTTTCCACTATCTCCATGAGAGTCTCCACATCAAGGGGTAGTTCCCTGGCCAAAGTCGATGCTAATGGGCCTTTTTTGAGATCATGAATTAAGATACTAATCATTATATCGACATTGAGGTTGGGAACCTCCAAGACCTCATTATTAAATCTACTCATAAATGCCCTTAAAGTTTCATTTTTTTTTTTTGCCTTATGGTAGACAAGTATGTGACTGGTCTCTTAGATTTCTTCTTGCTAGCAAAGTGGTACAAGAACTTCCTACATAGCTGGTCGTACATCACTACAGTTCCTGGTACCAATGAGGTAAACCACTTCTATGCTCGACCGCATAGGGTAGTGATGAAGACCTTACAGTTAATTGCATTCAATAACCCATACAATTGCATCACATGCTCAAATGTTAACTATTTTTGTGGGTCGAAATTTTCTTCATACCTCAGGAGTTTTAGAATTTTGAATCCTACTAGTACTGTCTCTCTCAAGATCTCCATACTAAAGGAAGAGCCTTTCTTTTGCAGTGTAGATCCCTAGTGCTCCCTTTTCTTGATCTCTTGCAATTTCTTACTTAGCTGCTCTACCTGGTCACTAATTTCTTGAACTTTGGTGGGAGCCTTGCTTCTAAAATGCCTCTCATCCAACTTTATCCCTCTATTTGCCTATGTGCTTGTGGCTTTCTCATCTATTGCCTCGAATAGCTTTCTTTCTCCCCCGAACCTCTATCACTTCTCAGCACCTCAATTCCTCTATCTTAAGCAGGAGGTTCCTCCCGGAACAACCTTCTTGAATGGGGTTGTGGTGCCACAATAGAACTTGCTAACCTACCATCAACCACTCTGTTGGTTACTGCTTCAATCAAGGTTTGCAACTCTGATCGTGTTATTCCTATCATTGGTTCTGATTGGGTTATGGGAGGTGTGTGCTGCAATGAAAGTGACCTGGCTTGAATCCCTAGCATCTCCGTGTTCTTACTAGGTGCTGCTGCCATGACCTGAACTAACCCATTACTCAAAATACTCAATCTGATTTCCCACAGACGGCGCCTACTAATGTTGTAGAAATAACAATCAATATATTTGTCAATAGTCAAAAGGTCGACCAAAAATGAGAGTTGGGGTGAGTTTTTTTTGGATTAATAGGTCGAGTTCAATTGAAATATATAGGTCGTTTGGTAGGAAGTTTTAGTGTAAAGGTAGATCTTTGATCTCATTAATTGTCCCTTGTAGCAATAAATGAGGGGGTATTTATAGTGGTGTGTTCAACTATCTTGATACTATAGAGTTTAGGTGTCTCGCCATTCGAGCGTATAGGTGGCCATTTTTTAGGGCTGAGATCTTTCGAGTTCATGGGTCTGTGTCGAGTGGTCGGGTTGGCCTATATAAAAAAGATGCGGATCTTAGGGCTATTTTGGAATTTTGGTTAATACTAGGGTTATTTTAGTCTAACAATAATAATTCCTCATCACATAGAGTTTTTTGGTTTTTTCCCTTTTTTTCCCCTTTCTACTCGAATAGAAAGTTTATCCCTATAAGATAACCTCTAAATTGTTGAGTGGCTTTTGGCTCAATAATATTAGTCTCACATATAAAATGTAAAATTAGAAGTTCAAACCTCCTAAATTAGCTCCTAGAGTGTGTGCATATAAATATTAAAAAAAACAAAACCTTTAAATTTGATGTATTCAAACTCAAAATTAAAACATATCCTTAGTGCAGCCGCTTTCAAAATTAATGAAGAGCAATACCTCAAGTCTCAACACCTGTGAACTTACTGGTAACTCAAAACAAGCATATGCGAGTAATTAGAAAACAATTTTTATTCATAAATGTAAGTTACTTGATTACTTCTAACTAGAAAACTTAATCCAAAAAAAAATTCTAATTTTACAATGCAAAAAATAAATAAAATAAATTTTTTAGAAATTAATTCTAACCTAACTTGATCTCTAAATAATAAAGTCAAATCCTAATATCACTAGTGGCAAATATGTGAGAGTATAATTATAACTTTTCATTGATATAAGCAACCCAAAAAAGGGACTGCGTGTCACGAACGGACTCTATTTTGCAGCGGAACGACCGTCTGTCCGTGATGGCATCTCAGGTT
>JACGDI010005599.1:406945-418235 GCA_014898725.1 Jacaranda copaia
CACTCTGCTCCACGCATCTTTGCGCTGCCCGCGCGCAGAAAGACCGCTCCTGGTTGCCCTTAATGTTCAGTACCCAAACGGACACGGAACGACTTCAAACTTGGTGGGAAGCATCCTCATAACTCAGAGAGTATGCCATCAAAACAGTTTTGCAGTCCGCACCTTGTAAGAGTCTCTGCTCATGGGCCGTTTCCGCCCTACCGGGTGAGCCGACAACACCTTGTTGCTCCAACCACCCCTTCGAGTCACGGTCGTCATGCTTCTCCAATAAGTGAGCCGTGACACTGCGGCACAATCCGATGGATCAGAAGGGAGGATGCAGGGGCCATTATTCATCTTGGCATGATCAATATATTGAACAATGACTAAGGAGTAAGGACTCACAAATTGGCCTGTTATCATGGATCAGAACTGGAACTTTCTTGTGAAGAGGATTGGTTTTAAGGAGGAGTTCGATTTTCTGGTACGCGTTTGTCTCAATAAATTCGTACTCAAATGAATTTTATTGCAAGAGCCATCGCAACCTGATTAACATAAGGACCTGCCCAAGATCCCAAAAACTTTTACAGCACTGCAGATTGCCATTGCCAATTGCTCAAGAGCTAAAATTGATTTTCTTGTGATGGGCATGCCTACGGACTAAGCTAAGCCTTATGAAGTTTATACATCAAACGAGGTGTCCTATCTTGAACTAATATCCTACATTGTTTTATAGTGAACTTTTTTGAAGAGAAAGCCATTTGGGCAAGTTCCATGGTACGTGTAAAGAGTAATCTCGGACAAATACATTGGATTCCATTGGATTCCATTGGCATTGTTCTCGCAAGTAAGTTAAAAACTGACTAGTTAACTGATAAATTTTCCTTGTAGAATGGAAACTAAATTAAGGTGCTTGTCATTTCTTGTAGCATAACTACAAGATACATATTATTATGGCCTAAGAGGCTATTTATTTGAAAGAAGGGAAAACCCAAGCAAGGAAAGAAAGACGGGGGGAAAATATTTCTCCAAACAACACTGATCAGAGCACGTTTGAATTTTCAATCAGAAGCAGCTGCTGGCTTGGCCTGTAGCTTCCCGAGAACTAGAAGATTTTGAGTATCCATCATAACATCCTTGACAGAACTGTCTGAATAGAGCTTCTCGGCCCATCCCATCAAACGAGGAGTCTTTGTTTCATCAAAAAAATTAGCTCCAATCAATATCTCAGTCACCTTCATCCATCCCACATAACACCCTAGAACTATGTCAAGATATCCAACATTATCTCCGCCGAAGAAATCTTTACCTTTACTACAATTAACAAAAGCCTCCTCCACCAAGGGTAATCCCTCATATATTTTCTCTATAATGGCCTTTTTTGCTTCCTCCCCTTGCGCCTCCTTGAGCTGCTTGAATAATGGAAACCACTGAAACCATTTTAAGTATGTCAGCAGACTTAATATTATTACATTAAAATGTTATTTTTAATCTTTTTTTTTCTTCCAAAATTAGCTCATCCACTACCAAAAAAATTAGGTATTTGCTAAAAAAATTGTTATGAAATTAATTTCCTAACTGACTACAATTGTAGTTACAAAATTTTTTGTAGCAAATGTAATTTTTGAACTTACTAGCAACTAAAATTGTTAGCTATATATCAGTTTGTAGACATACACATTCAAAGCATAATAAATTAACTATGTATTATCCATAGAAAAATTAACATACACATAAAAAGAATAATTATCAAATTAATCATAATAAGGGTTAATTAACTAGGAAATCATTTGTTTCGAATTTGGTTAGATCAGCTACGAATTTTTAGTATCAACTATGAATTGATCAGAATTGATGACTAATTTTTGAATGATCATTAATCTAATCATATTCTCATTCTCACACGTAAAGTAATAACAAAAATGGAAACACATCAGAAATAATTCGAGGAAATGGAATGAAATGAAATGAAAACACTTCCAATCAGGGTCCATACCTTCTCATCTATGTAATCTGCCCAAAAACGGGCAATGGCGCGATCGTAGGGATCAGAAGGGAGAATGGATGGGCCATTATTCCAAGCATCATCAATATATTGAACAATGACAAGGGACTCACAAATCAGCTTGTCACCATGGATAAGAACTGGGATTTTCTTGTGAATAGGATTGGATTTAAGAAGAAGCTCGCTTTTTTCATGTGGATTCGTTTCAACAAACTCATACTCGATAGCTTTTAACTTAAGAGCCATTGCAACCCGGTTAACAAATGGGCTTGGCCATAATCCTAAAAGCTTTACATCACTTGTTGCCATAGCAGATGATCAATGGATACAATCTATATCTTCAAATGTAAAGAAAAAAGGTCCTATGAAGTACTATATATATAAACATAGGAAAAGCTTGTTCACTTGGGATTTATCGAAGTTGAAGCTTTATTGGGAAAAATGCAATTTTGATCCTTTAACTATTGTTAACTTTTTAAATGATCCATTTTATATTGCAGCTTACGTATTTAGTCCATTATTTTAAATTTACCATCACATTTAGTTTATTTATTTGCAAATTTAGTCATTCGGACCACTTAATTTGAAATCAAGCCTGAAACATGTTCAATCAATCACCTTTCATTAGGCCAAAATTTAGGACCTTTCGACCATGTGTATTCAGGTGCCACATCAACTTAAAAATTTAACTAAATCTTACATTTTTTTTAGATTAAAAAAGATTAAAAAAAAAAAGCAGGCCACATTTTTACCTATAAATATTCATTTTTATAATAATAATTTTTAATTTTTCATTAATATGTACTTTCCTAATTTATATTTTAAATAACTATCTTTCTTAATATCTTTTTTTTTTAATTTTTGTACCTGTCAGATTGCAAAATAATTGCAGCAATTGTGTCCTAAATCACATCTTCAAATTCAAGATTTAGTCAAATTTTAAGCTAATATGGCAAAGATGTGGCACTTGAGTAAATGTGTCCAAAAAATTCCAAAATTTGGCCTAATGGAAGGTGATTGGATATGTTTCGAGCTCAATTCAAATTAAGCAGCTGAAAGGACTAAATTTGCAAATAAATAGACTAAATATGATGACAAATTTAAGATAATGGATTAAATATGCAAGTTGCAATAAAAAATGAACCTTTTAAAAATTAATAATAGTTAAAGGATTAAAATTTCATTTTTCCCAAGCTTTTATGACAAGAAAGCTAAGAATAAAAGGTGAAAATAAAATCCAACAGCTGATACACCGTGAGATCATCAGTTCTACTAAGGATCATTAACTTGAAGCAATGCAGCCGGCAGAGGAAACAAGGTAGTTGACTTCTAGATGGGTGTAATAAAGCATATCCATTTGATTCCGCTAGCTAGTGCCTTGGAAGTACGCCAACGGACGATCAAAGATGGGCTCTTAAACCTATCGACAAGTTTAAGTGCAAAGTTTGTTTTAGCTTGCGTTATTGGAATTTTTGTATTTTCACACGAAACCGGCTACTTAGCTAGTCTAGTTTTGCTCCTAAATAGTGCTTCAATTCAAGGATAGGGAAAAAAAAAGGTTATTGTTGAAAGAATCCATAAGACAAGCACACCAAGCAACCTAGTTGTCATCCCATAATTTACATGTACACATTGTGTCAAATCCGTTATGTTATATAGTTTTGATGCACCTGAAAATTGGTTTAAATCTTCTATTCCATCTCATATTTCATTTTCTACTCCATTCTATGAATATATGATGCGTGTATTGAATATTTTCTTACAAAAATAATTGAATAAGAATCAGAGACACTTGATACAAATACAACAAATTGAAATAGAAAATGGAATAGAGAATGAATAAAGGATCCGAAGTGCCCAAAAAGGCCTTAAGTAAACATTAATGGTCAAAACATCCATACAGTTAAATACAAATTATTACGTTGAGTAGCTAAGCTTAGTAAATTCAATCGAACAAATACTCTGATATAAGATAGCCCAACAAGCCCAGCCCAATAAGCTATTGACTCCAAAGAGGGTTTACAGGCCCACTTAACATCCGAAGCCCAATTGCATTTCTAGACCTAGCTGAGTTGGCTCACTCGACCACAATCACCAAGTTGAGCGAATGGTTCTCGACCCTACCTGACGGGAGGCTTCAAGCAGTTTAGTCTGTTCAGCCATCCCACTGGTCAATCACCGTAGACTAGATTGCTTACTTCAATGCCGAATCATATCTTTGCCGCATTCAATGCTCTGACAGGCAATGTGCCTCCGTATTAATAGCATGTGCCACCCCAGTACCACCTTTGCCAGCAACTCTATCGTGGGCTACACCACCAAAGTACTATTTACCTTGAGAAATAAGAAATGATGCCACCTAAAATAGTACTGGTATTGAAAATGACTAACAATTTCTAGGCAAGGATAAGAGCCCTCTATACTCGATAGAGGCATCTTAGACATATCATTTATCTGGAGAAAGCTATAAATACTCCATTGGTAGCCACCTCCGGGTATGCCATACATACTATATGCTCTTACTTTGCTGCTCAATTATCTCACTCGACTAATACTAACTTGAGCGTCGGAGTACCTTAGTTGGGGGTACCTCAACTAATCTAACATTTGCTATTAATTGCAAATCTTAGCCCAAGAAGATCATATTGTTGGATCATTCAATCTCTTTGGTCAAATTAACCCAAACACTACCCAATTCACTAAAAGCAACTTTCAACCTCATCATTTTTGCATTGTCTGTGGGAACACTTGAGACTACAACTAAGAAAATGATAAACACTAGGAGAGCCGCATCCAAGAAGGAGGATAATAGGAGGACAACATCTCCACCTTTCCCTCAACCTTAACAAGGTTCGTATGCCCCAAGCCTCAATGCCCTAGAGGAGCAAGTTGTAACGCTGACCATGCCTTAACTAATGTAGCTTATGAGTGAACAAATCTCTATCCAGATCTCTACTCAACTTTTTGCAGCATTGAACAAGCACATGACCGTGCCAGTCTCAGCTGGCAATGTAACTCTACAATTGTTGCCCCCAGAGAAGAGGTCCCCTCGAGACAGTTGTGGTCGTCAGAAGTCCAGACAAACACCAGCCATATAAGAAATAAGCGCCAAGTGCCTCCAGGGAGATAGGGGATGACCCGAGCTAAGCGAAAAGATTGCTAATTTTATAGACCATCACGTTCGACCTAATCGAGCCTCACAGCACTATAAGGTCAAACGTTCTAGACTTGACTAGCGTAAAGAAGTGAATAAATTAGCAAATCACATGGCCTGGCCTATTTGAGCCCTGCAGCACGATAGGGTCGAGCGTGTAAGGCTTCATTTTGATCGAAATGTTACCCAAGCTAATCGGGAGGAGTGGGAAGAAGTTTCTCACCAAGTGCAATAACTGAATATATGCCTCAACAAAATCTCGAAGAGAAACACTGAAAGGGTGCCTAACCCAGAAAGGCCCCAAAGGTCTCATCGAGAGATAAGCTTACCATTTATTTAGGAGATTATTAATGAAGCATTACTATCGGTGCCAAAGTCCTAATTGAACTCCCATGGTACGATGGCTCAATTGATTCCAATGAGCACCTGATGCAATTCAAACTTATGATGCAGCTGCACGGGCATAATGAATATATCCACGCAAAGATATTAGTGAACATATTTCAGGGTATAGTGCTTGATTAATTTGTTAAGATGGAACTATCATCGATATACTCTTACGATCAGCTCTGCGATAAATTCTTGCACCAGTTCGTCAGTCGGTGAAAGGTGAAGCTCCCCCATACCCATCTTTACACTATCAAGCAAAATGAGAGAGAGTCCCTCCATGATTCTTTCTTCAAGGTTTAACATAGAGGTCCTAAAGATTGACAACCCCAAGATCAAGTTCTTAATTGATGTGGTATTCTTGGGGCTCAAACATAAAGAATGCGCTAATGTTTTAGTGCGAAACGCCCACGGTTGATAGAGGAATTACTTGACCTAGCAGAGAGATACATGACCTAGGAAAAGATGAACTGGCTAAAGTTTGAAAACCATGAGTTGACAAATAAAAATAAGGAGAGAGATTATCAGAAATAGAGGGATAGAGGTCGATCTCCAATAAAACACTTCCGTGACTATACTCCATTGAACATCCCGAGGACAGAGGTCCTATTTGTAATCCAACATGACAACCTCCTCAAGAAACAGAGGAAGCTAACGGAGACTAAAGTAATGAAAAAATAAAAAAATTATTGCACTTTTCATAAGTAAATGGGGCGTGACATAAATGAATACTTCAATCTCCATGATGAAGTTGAGAGGCTCATCAAGTATGGCTATCTCAAAAAATATATGGCCAGTGACGCACAGGCAGAAAGGGGCAAAATTGACTTAACTTCTCATAGAGAAAGGTCGGTTAGCCCAAAGAGAGAGGAGGTCGGTTAGCCCAAAGAGAGAGAAGAAAGGAAAAAAAACCTGCCCAGAAAGATCGCTTACTCATTCGAGGAGTGATTGACATAATTGCGGGAGGTCCAATTGAGGGGGACTCAAAGTTAGCAAGGAGGCATACTTAGAGAAGGCTAAAGTCAACCAAAGCCTCCTTGGTTGAAACAACGTTCCATTTATCCACAATCATAGAGCCCACTTCTTCATTGACAACAACCTGGCCCACCTTGAAAGGAAAAATATTAACCATAAAACTAATTACCCTATGATAGTCTCCATTGAGATTGCCAACTTTGAAGTTAGAAAGGTTCTAATCGATAACGGCAGCATGGCCAACATCATATTCCTCTTAACTCTGAAAAGGTTGAACTTAGGCTAGCTGAAACTTGAACCTATGTGTACACCTCTGATTGATTTTGGGGAGATCAAAAATTATTTCAAAAGGTTCCATCAACCTCTCTACATTATTTGGGGAGGCACCTCAAAGAAGAATATTGATGATAGACTATATGGTTATCGATGCCGCATTTGCCTATAACATCATAATTGATCAACCAGCTCTTAATGATTTTCATGCCATTATGCCGACCTATCACATAAAGATCAAATTCTTGACCCCAGTCGGCATGGGTGAGATGCTATGTAACAACAAGAAAGCCTGAAGATGTTACAATATTTCAGTCAAGTTAAGCGAGCAAAAGACTCAACTGCAATTGAAGACCTCGGGGAACGCCTCTATAGCAAAACTCGAAGAGGGCCAAGCCAACAAGAAGAGAAAGTTGGAGGATATTTAAGTGGAGCCTATTAAGGAGTTCAAGACGGTTGAGTTGAAACTTGGGAATCCCAATAAGACTACCAGGATCAAAACAGATATGGGCCCCCACTTGAAGTGTCTCATTGTTAATTTTCTGCAGAGAAATATCGATATATTACTTGGAAAGCATCCAATATCTAGGGAATTGACCCAAGTATGATTGTGCACTGCCTCAATGTCAACCCCTCATACAAGTCAATCAAGCAGAAGACAAGAACTTTTAATGCCGAGAAAACTCAAATCATTAAAGAGGAAGTCAGGAAACTCTTAAATACAGGATATATTATAGAAATTCAATATCCTTCTTGGCTTTGTAATGTTGTACTCATCCCCAAGAATGAGGAATAATGAAGTGTGAGTAATGATTTCACCGACTTGAATGAGCTTGCCTTAACAATCCTTATTCCCTGTCTCAAATAGATTTACTAGTAAATCCCACGGTTGGTTGTGAATTTTGAGTATGATGGATGCATTTCAAGGGTATCATTAAATATTCATGGCCCCTAAAGATAGGGATAAAACCTCTTTTATAGTTTTAAATGAAGTTTATTACTTTTTGGTCATGCCATTTTGACTCAAAAACACTGGAGCAACCTTCCAGAGATTGGTCAACTTTATGTTCAAAAATGAAATTGGAAAGTCTATGGAGGTTTATGTCGATGATATGATTGTAAAAACAGAGAAGGCCAAGGATTATTTACTAGATCTCAATCACACTTTTACCATACTGAGAGCGTTTTGTCTGAAGCTAAATTTAAACAAGTGTACGTTCAGGTTCGAGGAGGCAAATTCTTGAGTTATATGATCAGTCAATGGGGTATTAAGGCTAATCTACAGAAAATTCAGGCTATATTAGACATTGCTTCCCCTGGAATAATTAGAGATATACAACGGCTGGTCAAGAAGATTATTGTCCTTGGGAGATTCATCGCTCAACTGGCTGATAAAAGCTTACCTTTCTTCAAAATTCTCAAAAATACTAAGAAGTTGAGTTTTTAGTGGAATGAACAATGTGATCGAGCTCTGGTTATATTAAAATAATATTTATCCTCATCTCCATGCTTACAAAACCTAAACTCGAAAGGGTATTTCAAATATACTTGGTTGTCTCAGAAGGGTCGATCAACTCGGTCTTAGTCTCAACTATAGATGGAAGTCATCAACCAGTTTACTATTGTAGTAAGTCGCTTTAAGGACGAGAACATAACTACTTGGAGATCAAGAAGTTTACCCTGACATTAACCACTGTAGCTCAGACGTTGCACCCATATTCTAGTCTCATGCTATGATAGTACTGATGAACTAACCATTGAAGCAAGTGCTCTCGAAGCCAGACACATCTGGGAGGTTAACAAAATGGGCCATTGAGTTGGGAGAATTTGGTATCACCTTCTAGCCTAAAACAGCTATCAAAGCACAAGTCTTAGCTGACTTCATCATCGAGCGAGTCGATTTGCCTAAAAAGAGCAATAAAGCTCCTCTTACTTGGACTTTGCGCATTGATGGATCATTGACCACATCAGGAGGAGAAATGAGAGTGGCTCTCTATTCCCCAATAGTAGAGAAGTATGACTTTGTGATCAAACTTGACTATGCAGTTACTAATAACAAGACAGGATACGAGGCTCTTTGCTAGAATGAGGATGGTACTCAATCGAAGCGTTGACCAGTTGGTAGCGATCATGAACTCCTAGTTGGTAGCAGAACAGGTCAAGGAAAATTTTGAGGCTAAGGATTCAACAATGAGCCGGTACATGGCAGAGGTCAGAAAATTACAGCAATCTTTTAAAAAATTCACCATTAGTCAGGTACTTCAATCGAAGAATGAATGCACAGATGCCCTATCCAAACTTACTAGCTTGACCAGAGGCACAAGAGATAGGATGATAACTTTTTTGGTCGTTGATAGGCCATCGATCGACTCTTTTGATGAAAACATGGTAGGGAGCATCGAGGAGATAGTTTCTTCATGGTAAGATTTGATAAAACTCTACTTGAGTCATGAAATGATCTCCGAAGACAAAAATGAGGCTCATCGCATTTAAAGACAAGCTGCCAAGTTTGCACTCGATGAGCATAGCCAGCTATATAAGAGATAGATCTCTGGACTGCCCCTAGGGTGCTTGGATCCCAACTAGGCTCGTGAGGTTTTACAGAATATCCACGTAGGCATGTGCGGGAACCATTCAGGGGAAAGATCCTTCGCTCATAAAATCATCAGGTATGGATACTTTTGGCCAACCTTACTAAAAGATATTGATTTTATTTGAAAATATCCACCATGCCAAGTTCATTCAAACCTCCCATATCAATCCACTGCACCCATAGTCAATGTACAGATTTCTTAGTCATTCGACCAGTGGGGGATCGATATTTTGGGCTCACTGTCGAAGTCAACGGGTAAGTGAAAGTTTATAATTATGGCAGTTGAGTATTTCACCAAGTGGGTCGAGATCGAAGCTATTCCAAAGATAACTTATGTGGCCATCAAAAGTTTCATCAGTCGTTTTGATCCATCTAAGATCTTCATTTTAGATAATGGGACCCAGTTCTAGAGCAAAAATACCTAAAGTTGGTGCGAGACCTTGGGAATCGCCTAAAATTTTACTTTAATGGATAACCCTCAATCGAACGACCAGACAGAGGTGATGAACAGGATAGTTCTTGATCTTGACCACTTGAAAACCAGAATCCAAGTTACTAGGTAGATTAGGGCAAACAACCTCCCAAGAGTGTTATGGGCGTACAGGATAACCCCCCGCACAGCCACTAGTCATATCTTTTATAGCTTGGTCTATGGGTCTAAGGCAGTCATCGCCTCAAAACTCATACGGCATACAACTTGAGTGATTCACTTCCACCTGCTCAGGAATACATCAGAAAGAAAGCTCAACATTGAGACTATAACAAAGGGATCAGGTTGCGCTATTTTAAAGTCGAAGACCTTGTTCTCAAAAAGGTGAAAGTATCCAAGAATGTTGGCAAACTTGACTCGAAATGGAAGGGACCCTACATGGTTATGAAGGTATCAAAGCATAACGCTTATTAACTTGCTAATATTGATGGGGATGAGCTCTTCCGTCCATGGAATGCCATCAACTTGAAGAAATTCTATATATAAAAGCACACTGTAATCATCTTCATATTCTATGATACAAATAAAGTCTAGTAATACTGCTATCATTCACTTGTATTCTCATTTCTACATTTACCCTGCACAACTCCAAGTTTCAAGTCGATCCCGTAGTTGACCTAAAAGCAACTTCATGTTACCAAATCAAGTTTCAAAATGACCCTGTTGTTGGCCCATAAGCAACTGTGCGCTGTCAAATCAAGTGTTAGGTCAACCTTATAGTCAACCCAAAAGCAGCTTCATGCTGCCAAACTAATTTCAAGTCGACCCAAAAGCAGCTTTCAGTTGTTGATTCAAAGCTTCAAGCCCTAGCTTCAAGTCAACCCAAAAGCAGCTACATGCTGCCAACTGAAGGATTTTTAGTCCAAACTATGCAATCAATCCTATAGTCGATCAACAAGTTAGTACAATGCTGCAGAGTTAAGAAATCTCAAACTTGACCAAGATTAATGAAACTCGACTATAAAGTTGAGGAAAGTTTAAAAAAAAATAAATCATTGAGCATACTTTGATGAGACCATGCGCATCTCTCAAGAGTAATCTAAATCGATGATAAATTTTTTTTTCTTGTTAATTAACATGGTTATCAACCTATCAATCGCACAATTACAATGAGGTAGTTGCATTTGACAAGAAAGTTGTAAAATAGATTGGACACACATTGAGCGAAATCAAAGTAATATTTCATTAAGTGAAATGTCTATTACAACATAAGGGTAACCTTCATAAAAAAAACATCAAAAATAAAAAGAGAGAGAAAGGGTTAGAATTTCAATTCTGGCTTGACCCAGCACCCTCAAATCGACTGGCCCGGGCACCTTCCTGCAAGTCCTAGTTAAGCTTAAGCATCATTGATGTAAGGGGTAAAATGGCTCGCACTGGCTACGAGGGCCCTGCCATATCACCATAAAACTAGTTAAGTGCAACATGTACTAG
>JACGDI010005599.1:418335-428917 GCA_014898725.1 Jacaranda copaia
ATACCTCTTGTCGACTGCAAGCCATGATTTTTTCTCAATTTTCCAGCCAAGGACAAAATAAAGAATGATTAGAACCAAGCAGAAAAAGTGAAAATACATAATTATCACAGTCGATAAGGATTTCTACCTAGCTGATCATCTACGAGCAAGTTCAGCTTAGCCAACGATAGGCCAGCCAACACCAAATATCTCTCCTCAGTCAAAACCAAGGCCTCAATGTGCCTAAACTTGACCAGATCCTAAATGAAAGTGTTAAGCCAGCTTGGCATTTGGTTTCCCGGCATCTCGATGTGCCCCCTCCACCACCATCTAAGAATGTTAAACTTACCAGGCCCTCAAACATATAAATAGTAGTTTTTCTACTCTTGGCCATATAATGAGAAGGGGATTACCAGGAATTTCGATGCGGGTGCACTGTCAAATAATAAAACCCAGACTCTTCAATACTACCCAACTTTTGAGACATAGACAGGTGGAATAGATTGAAAAATTGGCAAAAGAAGCTGGCTGGCCAAACAAATGCATCAGCACAACAAAACTATATATGGGGGCAAAGCAATTTGGTAGGAGCTGTGTTATGCAAACTTCGAGGCCCCCCAAGAGGTTGACTATAGTAGATGTTAGAGAAAACCTAAGGCCACATCTAAACCCCTTCTCAAACATCGTTATGCACCCCCTTGGAGGTCAATGCATCCTATCCTGTGGCCTAGGCACTAGGAGTTTGTATTTCCCTAGAATATGGTATTTCTCTCTAATTCGAACTAGGTCAATGGGGGTGATTTTGAAAGATATCTCACTGTAATGGTCAGGGGTAAACAATCAACCACGCAATGCTAGCACTTCACTTGGACCAGCCTTGCCCCCAGAAATAGCCCTCTCAACACTGAAGTTGCTGGAGGTCGAGTTATCGCTCGATGAACTATCAGATGTACTCTCAAACCCGCTCTCACCCTCAACCTCTCGATGAACTTGACATCTTTACAAAGAAAACGAGGAAAAATAGAAACTTGGAGAAGAACTTGCAGTATTTTGCTGGAAAGTTATAAAATGCAGAAAGGGTTAAGGGCTCTGAAGGCAAGAATCAACCAGATCATATTCAGTAAAAGTGAAAAATAAATGTTCCTACCCTACCTATTTATAAGCATTCGGACACGGGAACCTAAGCAGCAGTAATAAGTGCCCAGCTACCTCTTGGTACTTCATATACCACAACACAACTGATGCATTAAATACATAAAACCCTAGTTAAGCATTCAAAAACTGTGGTCGAGAATTCAAAAATCCTGGTCGATAGCTCAAAAACCCTGGTCAAATTTGCATAACCGTTATTCAGTTGTTTACTCCCTGCTTCTTCACATTGACAAGCTCAATTAGGATCACGAGTGAAGGGGACTCATGATATGGGATAGCCTAACAGGCCCAGCCCAATAAGCTATCGACTCCAGAGAGAATTTCCAAGCCCACTTAACATCCGAAGCCCAACTGCATTTTCAAACTTAGCTAGGCTGGGTTACTTGATCACAACTGCCAAGTTGAGCAAATAGTTCTCGACCCTACCTGATGGGAGGCTTCAAGCCACCTAGTTTGTTTAGCTATCCCTCTAGTCGATTACCGTCAACCAGAGTGCTCACTCTAGGTTGAATCATATTCTTGTTGCATCAATGCTCTGAACAGGCAGCATGCCTCTGCATTAATGGTGCATGCCACACCAATACCGCCTCTACCACCAACTTTGTCAGGGGGGCGCACCTCTAGAGTGCTATTAACCTTGGAAAATAGGAGATGAGTCACCTGGAATGGTACCAGGATTGAAAATGACCAACAACTCACATGCAAGGACAAGAACTCTCTACACTTGATAGAGGCATCTTAGGCATACCATCCTCTTAGAGAAAGCTATAAATACCCTATTGCCAGCCACCCTTCAGGTATACCATATACAGTATACGCTCTTGCTCTGCTACTCGATTATCTTACTCAACTAGTGCTAACTTAAACGTCGGAGTGTCTTAGCAGGGGGCACTTCGGCTAGTCTGGCATTTGCTATTGGTTGCAGATTTCAGCCCAAGAAGATCATATTGTTGGATCATTCGACCTCTCTAGTCGAATTAGCCCAAACACTACCCAATTTACTAAAAACAAATTTCAACCTCTTCATACTCCAACACTATAAATATATAGCAACATTTATGACAAAGGAAAGATATTTAATCACATTTGAATTATTTGAGCACTTTTTAAAAACAAATGCATTTTTAAAGTAGAGACCTATAGAATTGAACTTCACTAAATCAATTCCCGGAGAAATTCCTGAATCTAGATTTAGACCACATCAAGTTTCTTTTTTTTTTTCTTAGCTACACCAAAATTTCTTTCAACTAGTTTGGTTTGATAACTTCTTCAAAATTTAAGTGGCTATACTATAAAGGAGATGGTTCAAGTTTTGTCCTTGTCTTAAGTGTAATAATGACATCAAGATTTCGGGATATATAACATTTGATTGAGAAGGGCTAATTATTTTTTTTTTCTTTTTTGGGAAGAAAATGAAAGCTGATAATGAAGGCGGGTCTGAGTGTGTTTGTCCAAACCAAGGTTCAGCTTCATTAAGATTTTGGACTTAAAACTCGTTTTGCCTGGAATTCGATGGATTGAACATGTTAGATTTATTTTTAAAATATTAAAAAATATATTTTTAAAAATAATATTATAATAACTTTTTATATAAAAAAATAATATTATTAACAATGAATTAATTATTTAAAAATTTATGTATACATATTTTAATTTTTAAAACATTATAAAGTACTAAAGCTTTTGTTATTTTTATATAGTTGTAATGTATAAACTATTTATTATGACAATATTATTACTTTTATATTCGAACAATTGATTAACCCAATAACATCATCACCCTTACATCTATATATGTGAAATATAGGATTTGAATCTCAATAAATTTTTGCAGCTAGTATGTTTGTAAATAAAAAAAGAACATACATTTAATATGTACTTTTTATCATCTATTTATATATAATTACAAATTACATAATACATAGATATAAATAAAACTTACATATAAAATCGTAACGCGACATGTGTGGTGCATGTCCTAGTCCAAAAGATAAAATCTAAAACCATGTCAAAATCTCGTTATAGTATCAAGATTTGTCCCACACGAATATGTCTACAGCGGGTCGAGTTCAAGCGAACTCATTGCCATCCCTTATTATGTGGTGGGCATAGCCTAAATTAAGTATTACGAAAGCAATAGTAGTGGTGGTAAGTGGTAATTCACTTTGTCATCTGGAGAGCCAGAATGAAAAGTTGCAACTCACGAACCCTGAAAATCTATCATTTTTTCATGTTTTCAAAGTACAAGTTTTCCCTTGTGATGCAGATGGTTTCAATCAATAGTTGCGTGCGTTAGAGGTAAAGTAAACATTGTACAATATGATATCATCATATTTTGATATTTTAAAAAATCTTTAATTATTGAGTTGAAATGAATTCTGCCTACTTTTTGTTATAACTTAGAATGATTAAATCCTAACTATGAAATAATTGTAAAGAAAATTCAATATAATGGACAATAAGATTTAACATGATTCGACGATGTGTCTAATCCACTTGATAAAGAAGAGAATTTTATTAATCTCAAATCAAGTGGAAGTACAAATTTGAATTCCACAAATCTCACCAGAACAGTTAACACCCTTGTTTTAAACTCCGTTTTGAAAAACTATCTCAAAAGCAGTTAGAATTTATCGTGTATGTATCTCATCTATTTTTCTAGGAAGAGAATTGATTGAATACCCACGAAAAATAGAGTTCGAGTCGTAGTAGAATTGTGCTGCGTACCGAGGAGCACATAACTTGTGGCCAGGTGCAAACGTTCTGTTGTTTTTGCAAAGTTGGCCAAAAAGTTTGTGCTGAGGCGCAAAGTTAGTGTTTATTGTGCGAAGTTACTGTTCATCATGCGCCATTCGCCCATTCGACTTCATTTCACCTCATTTCTTTCGATATTCATCAATTTAGCCCAAATTTCAAGGCAAAATTAACAATTCTCCACATTGACTTGAAATTTATCACCTTTCTTATTTGTCCCTACCCCCAAAAATGCCTCTTATCGAAGTTTGCAAATGTTAACCAAATTCAAGCAATGTTCGAATTTGATTCCTAAAACAACTTTAGTTAACATATCTACTAGATTATCCTTAGCCCCAATCTTGTCTACCAAAATGATACCTTGAGATACCATATCTCGACAAAGTAATACCTCACGCCAATGTGTTTTGTTCTTTCATGAAAAGAATGATTCTTTGACAAGTGTATGACTCTCTGACTGTCACAAAATCTTAAAGTATCACAGAATTCATACTCATATCCTCAATTAGTCCCTTTAGCCAAATGCCTTCAGCCAAAGCTATGTACTCGGCTTTTATTGTAGACAATGCAACTGATGACTGTAAAGTTGCCTTCCAACTGATCGTACAACTTGAAACACAAAACACATACCTTGTTATGGACCTTCTGCTATCCACATCTCCTACGTAATTTGCATCTACATAGTTAATAATCCTAGCAGTAGAATTCAATTGACTATACATCAAACATGTGTCTATAGAGCCTCTCAGTTACCTTATGATCAATCCATTTCACAGCCTGCCAATAAATCATTTTTGGCTTATGCATGTACCTACTCACAACACTGACTGCATGTGAAATGTCTAGCTTAGTGCACACCATGGTGTACATCAAGCTATCCACTACACTAGCATATGGCACATTAAACATGTGCCTAACCTCCTCCTTAATATTCAGTGAATCATCTGATGAAAGCCTGAAATAAGCTGCAAGTGGCATACTAACTGGCTTGGACTTATCCAACCAAAAATGCTCTAGTATTTTCTCAATGTAATACTGTTGAGACAAGTACAACAATCCTACGTGTCTGTGCTAGATGATCTTCATGCCAAATATTTTCTTTACACTGCCCAAATCCTACATCTCAAATTCTTCACTTAATTGAGTTTTTAAAACATCGATCTTAGATATGTTTCTAGAGGTATTCAACATATCATCAACGTACAACAGCAAATATACAAGAAGGCCATCACTACATTTTTTATAATATACACAACAATCAAATTCACTTCTAGTGTATCATAGCTTAGTAATAAATGCATAAAACCTTTTATACCACTTTCTGGGAGACTACTTCAAGCCATATAAAGACTTTTTCAAAACACATGCTTGATTTTGTTTCCTAAAAATAATGAATCCCTCTAGTTGGCTCATATATATTTGTTTCTCCAACTTACAATGTAGAAATGCTATTTTCACATCTATCTACTCAAGCTTCACATCAAACAAAGCAACCATGGCAAGTAAAATATGAAAGAAAATGTGTTTTACAATTAGGGAGAACATTTCATGAAAATCAAGTTCTTCTCTCTGAGTAAAACCCTTAGCAACCAATCGTGCCTTGTATCTAGCATTCTCAACCCCGAGAATCCCTTCATTCTTCTTGTAGATCCATTTACAATTACAATCTTCTACTCTTTAGGTACTGATGAGGTTGAAAATTGTTTAAAATGAGAGGGTACTGTTTGGGGTTGATCCAATCAGAGAGGTCGAGTAATCCAATTTGTGTACTTCTCAAGGTTTGAGATCTGCAACAATCAACACACATTAAACTAGCCGAAATGCCCCCGACTAAGGTACTTCAACGCTCAAGTCAGTTCTAATTGAGAAGAGGTAATCGAACAGAATATAGAGAGCTTATGGTGTATTTAACATTATCTTGAGCGTGGGTGGGCTATGAGGTATTTATAACCTTCTCTTGGTATGTGATTTGTCGAAGGTGCCCCTATCAAGTGAAGTGGGCTTTAATCCTCGCTGGGGGGTTAATGGTCATTATAGATCTCAATACTATTTCAAGTGGCACAATCTCCTATTTTTCAAGGGTGAATAGTACTTTTGGTAGGTGCCTCTCTACCCAAGGTGGTGATAGGGTTGGTGGCAACGACTGTACCGACAGTCACATGTTATTAATGTGGAGGCATGACGCTCGATAGAATAATAAATACGGCATGGATTCGAGTCAATGCCAAAGAAAAAGACTTAAGGTTGATAATGGCCAACGGAGCTTAGCTAGTCGACCATTTACGTAATCGACCTAGTACATGGCAGAACAGGCTTGAATAGGTAATGCGTCCTATCAAGCCCGATCGATAATAGTTTACTGGACCAAATAGTTATTGTCAAAAAGGTTAGCTCTAAAATTGATGTTGGGCTGAATGGAACTGACATTGGGCTTACTTAGTGGGCCTATTGGACTATCCCATATCAAGTATATTAATCGGCCCCCATGTGCTATTCTTGTGTAGAGACTCCACTCTTCACTCATAGTTGCAACCCATTTATTAGAATTTGGTTGGAAAATTACATCTTTGTATGAGACTGGATCATTTCCTACAAACTCCTCGACTGAACTCAATACTTAAGCTACCAGATCTGAAAATGCAAACCGCTATGGTGGTTTGATCTGCTTCCTCTATCTATCGTGAGCCAAATGATAGTTCTATAGTGAATTATTTTATTGTTGTCGGTAAGGTGATAATATGCTTTCACCAACTTTATTTACCACCTTCTGTTTCTCTTTTAAAACTTGTGGAGTATCAATTTCAATCTCCATCTTCTCTTTAACGCCTTGTTAACTGCTTTTTGGCTGCTCCACCTTTTTCATTATAGCAGACTCATCAAAAGTTACGTCTCTACTGATAATCATCCTGGAGCCTTTGTCATCATTACACCACAAACAATAACCTTTTATTCAATCTGTATAGCTAGGAATATGCACTTCCTAGCCCTTGGCTCAAGTTTTCCATCATCAACATAAGCATATGCTAGGCACCCAAATACTCTCATATTTGAGTAATCAACAGGAGATCCAGACCAAACTTCAATTGGTGTCTTGTAGTCCAAAGTAGTTGATGGTAACCTATTCACCAAGTAACAAGCAGTATTGATTGCTTCTACCCAAAAATCCTGGGACAATCCGACATTAATGAGCATGCATCTAACTCTATCTAAGATAGTCTTGTTCATTCGTTCTGCAACTCCATTCTGCTGTGGTGTATGTACAACTTTGTGATGCCTCACAATTCCTTCCTTATCGTAAATTTCCTAAAATTCCTTATTATAGAACTCTAATCTATTGTTAATCCTCAAGCACTTGATTTTCTTTCTTATTTGCTTATCAATCAAAGTTTTTCATTGCTTGAAGTTGATAAACACCTCATCCTTATGCTTCAGCATGTACACCTATACTCTCCGTGAGAAGTCATCATTTAATCTTAGCATATATCTAGCACCTCTCTTTGAAGGAACTTGAGAAGGCCCCCAAATATTTGAGTGAATATAATCTAAGGTGCCCTTGGTCCTGTGAACCACAGTGCTAAATTTCACCCTGTGTTGCTTACCAAGCACACACTGTTTCTAAAAATCCAGCTCTCTAGTCTTCTCTCCACAAAGCAAGTCCTATTTGCTTAATTTTGACATCCCCCTCTCACTTATATGCCCAAGCCGCATATGCCACAATCTAGTAGTACCATTGACTAATGAAGAAACTACTGTAGTACCAGATGTTGTGCTGCTTTGCAATATGTAAAGGCCATTCTTTTTGTCTCCCTTCATGATAAGCAGTAAACCTTTGGAAATCCATAGAACTCCATCTCAAGCTCTGTCCTCACAACTGTTCTTGTCTAGAGTACCTAGTGAAATCAGATTTTTCTTTTGATCTAGAACATGATCGCACATCTGTTAGGGTCCTTACTATGCCATCGTGCATTCTGATACTAACTGAATTGATTCCTACAACCCTACATGAAGCATTATTTACCATAAGTACTTTACCACCATTGTATTTCTAATAAGTAGTAAACCAATCTTTATGTGGGCACAAGTGGTAAGAGTAGCCACTATCCAAAATCCACTTAGTGCTTAGTAAACTCTCTATAACATTGAGAATAAGCCCATCCTCAGACTCATCTTCAAAAATTCTTGCAACATCATCCCTTTTCCAATCAAAAGTTTCATCTGCATCTTTCGCCTTTCCTCATTTTGGACAATTCCATTTTCAGTGCCCCTTTCCACCATACCTAAAATAATTGTTGCTATTTCTAAGCTTGGTTTAAGACTTCGATCGACCTATACTCCTTCCTCTTTCTCTCAGTCTCCCCTTCGCCACCAATCCTTTCCCACTTTCACTATCGTTACTGCTCATGACATGTTTTCTCAACTCGTTGGAATTCAGTGAAGCCTTCACACCCTCTATTGAAATCGTATCTCGTCTATACAATAAAGTAGTGACCAAGTACTCAAAATTTTTGGATAGAGAATATAAGAGAATCAACACTTGATCTTCATCTTCAATTTTAACATATATACTAGCGAGATCCAAAATTACTTTATTGAAATAATCAATATACTGAGTATAGATGTGCATTCCTTCATCCTCAATGTGTATAATTACTGTTTCAGATATAGCTGATTTGTCAGGGACTGTCATATGGAGACTCTCTAGCTTTGACCATGGTCCTACTGGCATACTTTCTATGGCGACCTCTCTTAATATATTATCTGCCAATAATAATGCCAAGGTACTATAAGCCTTCACCATAAACTTGTCTTTGTCTTCGTCTGTCAACATTTCCAACAAGGAATCTTTACCTTTTAGTGCTCTCTGTAAACCTTGTTGAAACAGGAAGGCATAGACCTTCATTTTCCACAACCCTAAATCATTCTTTCCGTTGAGTTTTTCTATCTCATACTTCATGGCTACCATTTTATAAATTTCGACTCTCGATACCAAATCGTTGTAACTTAGAACGGTCAAATCCTAACTATGAAATAATAGTAAAGAAAATTCAATGTAATTGACAACAAAATTTAATGTAGTTCAACAATGTGCCTACTTCAATCAATAAAGAAAAGAATTTTATTGATCTCAAATCAAGTGCAAGTACAAACTTGAATCCCATAAATCTCACAAGAACACCCATCACTCTCGTTCTAAACTCCGTCTCGAGAAACTATCTCAAAAGCAGTTAGAATCTATCATGTATGTGTCTCATCTATTTTTTCCAGAAGAGAACTGATTAAATATTCATTAAAAATAGAGTCCGAGTCCTAGTACAATTGCACCGCATGTCAGGGCGTGCATGACTTGTGCGCTAACACAAAAGTTTTTCTACAAAGTTAGGCAGAAAGTTTGCGCTGGAGCACAAAAAATTTGTGTCATTTTATCACACGCCATTTCACCCAGGGCAAGTTACTATTCACTATATGAAGTTACTGTTCATAACACGCCATTTCACCCTTTTGACTCCATTTTGCTCCTTTTCTTCCGATTCTCATTAATTTTGCTCAAATTTCAAGACAAAATCAATACTTTTATCACCCAATATAGATTTATTTTATATTTTAAAATAACTAAATTAAATGTTTTTATATCGAATCAAATATCAATCAACACATCAACTTATCCAAAAAAAAAAATCAATCAACATAGGGGGAGATTCTTTTTAAACTTTACTGCGTTACCTGCTTTGTTTCAACGGAGCAAAGTAACACTCCTTACAATGACAATTTCAACTCACGTACACAATATTTGAAAAATAAAAAGTTTTGTAAACAATGATTAACTATCAGTATAACCATAGGATTATTTCCTATTAAATACATTGAAAGACCAAAAAAGTGATTTTATATTATTTGATACTATTTGATAGTACGACTTAATTATTTGAAATAATATTTTGATAAAATGATAGCATTTTATCATTCAATATAAAATGACATTAAGGTTAATAATTTTTTCATTTTCAACAAAAATAATTCATTATTTGACAAATGTTTATTAATGTTAATTTATATATTGAATGAAGTAAAAACATATTTGAAACTCTCTAAATTATTAACATCTAAAAATGCATCAATATGTAATTATTTTTCTTTCAACAACTCAACTAATTAAGAGTTCTCTAACTTCTGATTGAAAAAAAGCATTAATTAAACATTGAAAATGAATTATTAATCATTTCAAAGCTCAATTGATCCATTGTATTCCATTGAAACCAAATTTATTTTTAAGAATTTTATTTTACAAAAAATTATTTAGTTCAATAATTTTTGTTATTTTTGTTTTAATAATAATATAATAACTGCCATTATTTATATTTATAAAAATATTTATATGCATGGGTCATAACTAGAGCTATATGAAGTACCAAAATAATTCATATTGAAAATTTTACTTAATGTGCCACATCATCTTTATTCTGATTAATAATACTCTTTGGCATTATCACTTAACTTTTTAAAATAATATATGCAGAAAATAATTATATGTCATAGATTAAAATAAAGATATGATTTATTTATAAAGCACAACATATTAATTATAAATTTATAAAATTTTTAATCTAATTATTAAACGAATATGTTCAGTATAGCATGGGCTTTATATTAGTATAAATGTATGTGTGTGTGTGTGTGTGTTGCTGGGGCGGGGGGGGGG
>JACGDI010005599.1:438949-449667 GCA_014898725.1 Jacaranda copaia
GCTGCATAAATCTTAGCTTGACGAAGAACATCTGCATAATGACCTAGCACATCCCCTGTCCATTCCCAACAGCCTGCATGAAAAGATACTTCGTCAAACTGTGATGCAGGAATTCTCAATGAGCGTCCATTAGTGTTTGGAAGATAACCTGCAAATAAAAAGTCTGAGCTAGTAGCTTTGGCATCATGAAGAGAAAACTTCAAGAGAAGTATCCTGGAATGAGATGTAATGCCAGAACATGGATCAATTACTTCCCTGGTTGCCTCTTCAGACCACTCTTGGATATGCATAGAGTTACTTGGAGGTCGAGGTATGGAACGAAGAACATCATTGGTTGATTTATGAATTAACAGTCTGGTACTTTTAACTTTGAGGTTATCTTTGTCACTTTCGATGATAATACATGGAGACGGCTCTGTGTGATCCTCAATATACATCCTCACGAGTTGATCAAGAATGGGCTATGCTTCTTAACCTACAAAGAAAAGAGAGGAGATGAAGAAGAAAGTGCAAAGATATAGAAAGAATCTTCAATTTGATAACTTGAAGATTTCAAATTTTTGTATTTGTTATGTGTTGACGCCCTTAAGGAGTATAACACTTGGTGTTGATGAATACCAAAGAAGTCCAAGCAACTCTGTTTCAATTGTAATGATCAGTCGATTGAATAGAAGTGACAACGGTTATATGAGCTCTATGAGGATTTTCTACAAACAGTTGGTGTGCAGAAATTGAGAGGGAGAAGATATACCCAATTGAATAGATGAATAAACCCAAATTCTCAACTCAAGTCTTTAAAGCTTCTCCAATAATCAATGAATGGAATTAACCTTATGGGATGCTCTTTTTATAGTGTTATTTTCAAGTATTTTAATTCTAATACGATTAAGAGAATGAGTTTCGGTTGAATCAGACCTACTCTAATTCCCATAGAATTCCAACTCTACTAAATGTTGATTGGCTGAGTGCAATTCAATTTGCAATCTTTCAGATTCTGCAAGCTTCTTTTAAAAAAAAAATTGATTCCTGTAGGATGAAGAACTCTACCTGCGTTGGCTGCTGTTGATGATTTGTTTGGTTTTGTAAGACAGAATTAATTATCGTGACTTGTTCACTCAGAAATTTATTAGACGACATTGTTTATGAACAAGTCTCGAGGGGGCATTTGTAGACGGCTTAATTTTTGTGCCAATTAAAAAATGACATGTGTAAATAATATATTAGTTATTATTTAAAATTTTCTATTTATATATTGGAATTTATTAAATTAAATTTCAAATAATATTCTAATATTTATGTTATACAAAGCAAATGTTGACAAGTGTTAAGATGAAGATGTAACATGTCAATCAAATCAAATCTGGTGGCCTAGAAATCTCAAGCTAATCAAGTTGGGACATGTGTCACATCTATGTACGTGGACCAATCAAGTCAAAAATATTTGATATTATCTTTTTAATATACGCATCAAAGAGATAATTATCAAATATGTTCAAACCATTTCGAAGTCTCCTGTTGAACACCTATATAAAGGGATGACTAGAGACTTATTCACATGGATACATATTCATATATTCTCAAGTCCCAAGACTCAAGTCTTTAAGCTTCAAGTTCTTACTGCGACGACGTATTGCTATCGCAAAGGTCCTATACCTTTTCAAAGTATCAAGTCATCAAGTCCTTTGATCTCGGAGTCAAGGTTCAGGTTTCAAAGAAATTTCGTAATATCTTTTACCAAATCAAGGGATACTACACCATATATCCAAGAACAAGCTTTAAACCCTTGGATCATATATATATTGGGAGAAGAATCAGGGGATTAGTTTTGTTAGGGAATTTATATTTTTCTCTGATAAATTGTAATTCTCATATTTTTTTTATATAAATTTAATTTGTTCATTATTTTTTTTTTGTCTTGTGATTTAATTTTGCAGACAACGAAATTTGTGTGAACACATAGATTAGTCAAAAAATACATAATACACAAACAACTTAAAGAAGGAAAAAAGAAAAATTAGTACCAATACATCGAACCACCAAAATGATTAAAAAAACAACAACCCCAAAACAAAACAAATCCACTAGTAAAAAATAAAAAAGTCATGACACAAAAAAGTGAAAAGAAATTGATCAAAAATGAAAAATTAATAAATGTTGGTAATAGAAGATACAATTTTAACCTACCCTAAAATTGGGACTTCAAATTTCTTGTGTAAATTATCTTGATTCATAAGCATAAAAGCTTATTAATACATGCATATTTATAAAAAATAAAGTTCAATTCACCAGGTAAATGATCCTATAGAAGCGAACAAAAAGGAAAGGCAAATGTTTTTGTATCTTCAAATAAAAGTGAATTGTATGTTTCAATTATTTCTAGTATAAATTATATATAGACATTCTAAGCTTAGATTAAGAAATTTAACTTAATCAAATTATCAAAATATAGAATAAAAAAATAATCATGGTGTATCAAATTAAGGTAAGATTTTTCCAGCCAAACATACCTTGTTTCCTTTATTTATCATACAATTCTCAATAATAAGATAGGATTTTTTGGAACAAATATATCTAAAATATCCAAAAATGGTGTAAAAGATAATTTATTTTGGTAATATGTTAATATAGAGAGTTACAAAAATTAATATAAAAATTTACACATATTTTCGTAATATACATAAAGAGAGTTACGAAAAATCACATATATACTCATATACATACATATATATTGAGTGCTAACCAAAATTAAATAGGAGTTACAAAAATAAATTAATATAATCCCTTTTTTTTTAATATCTTGATAGCAAATAATATATGAAAATATGTTAACATGACAAAAAAAGTAAACTTAATTTATTCATATAACTGACATACAATATACTTAAAGTAGAAAAGAATATTATTTTACTTTATATATATATATGTATGTATTAGATATGTGAGCTTCGAATTTAATCATAAATGAAGTCTAGCTGTGTAATACCTAAAAAGAAGAAAATAGCAAGGAATTCTTTTTGAAGTTGACTGTGCTTCATGCTTTATTTCAATTGAGCAAAGTAACGTGCGTCATGGTGACAATTTCAACATTTATAGCAGCTTTACTATGTCTAGTCAATTTCACACAACAAACTACAGTCACGTTGCACAGTCTGAAAAGTTGCATTGTAAAACGGTCCCAACAGCTAGAAAGATAGTTATTCTTTAAAGTCAAGATTTATAGGCCATGTCTGATGCCAGTTACTGGCTATGATTGAAGTTCCTAATATAATGTAATATAATGTTTGATATGAGAGACGAGCAATACAGGCCAATCCATATTTTGTACCAAGTTTGACACTGTGAGTGATATTACTTCCTATTTAAATTGCAGCCTTGGGGTGCGATTATTGAATCGCACCCCCACTTAACCGAGAGATTGAGGGCAATTTTACAAAATTATTTTTAATTGAATGCATGTGGACAGTATTAACTGATTGTAATGATTCATAATTATTTTTTTATTGATAATAAAATATAATTAATGAAATTTAAAATTGGCTGCTCGAATACAATTATTTGATGGGACGGATGGATCAAATAGTTTATTAATATTACTCTATTTAATAACATATTTTATTATTGAAAATTTTTATTAAACTATTTAATATTATATTATCAATATTTATTTTATATGTAGAAGGATAAACAAGTTGGCCTGCTAGGCTTTGCAAATTTTTAAAAAAGCCTACGCTTAAGGCTGCAAATAGATATTTAAAAATTCGTTTACCATTCGCATTCGAATTCATTTATAGGGTTGTTATTCTATTTAAAGCGAAAATTATTTGTATTCGATTAATAGATATTCGATTATAAACAGATATAAAAATATGGTGAATGCCTATCCGATTAGTTTAATATCCGCTTCGAATATATATTTTTTGGATATATCCGTTTATATATTCAATTATCCATAATTTAATTAAATCCATTATTTGTATCCTATAAATAATATTAGAAAAATTATTATTTATAATATATTCTATTTTTATGTATATTAATATATAAATAATATTTTAAAAAATTATCATCTATAATATATTATTATACATCATAAATTATTTTTTTTTCAATATGATATTTCATAATCTATATGTAAATGAATATATGTATAAATTAGAAATTAAAGACTTAATAAAAAGAATTAGTAGATGAGGATTATGAAGAATTGATAGATGGTAATGATGATAATTAAATAATATTAAATCAAAAAAATTAAAAGATTAATATATGAACGATAAAATTAATCAATATAAAATAATTATTGCTTTACTTCATAATTAATTTATATTGGTATCATTTTATTAATATTAATTAATCATAAAATAAATCAATAATTAATCAAAAAATATTAACTAAATTAAGAATAAGGGTTTGCACCATGAATAGTATTAATCAAATGAGAGTGTCAAGAGAATTGAGCATTTGTTTCAATAGGGCCTTTTTGTTGGGGCGAGGGGGCGGGGGGTTACTTTTGTAAAAAAAATATTAGTAGATCCTAACAAACGCATAGGAAGCAAATAGGTAGGATTATAATGGTGGCTAATTGATGGGGAAATATTTAATATCAAACATGGTATTGAATAATACAATCTTACTTAATTTAATAGATATTACAATCTCACTTATTATTTAAATATAGTATCAAACAAGCTCATAGAGTGGGTGAGTTTATAAGCTACTCAAAATATCTTATAAGATGTTTAAGAGTTTATAAAATATAAAAAGGTGTTTGATTATTTTTTTTCAAAAAAAAAGGCTTATAAGCTCTTACAATAAAATGGCAGGAGCTTATAAGCTCTCTAGGGATGTTAAAAAAAAATCAAAACTAACTAAAAATAAAAAAAAAATCGATTCGATTTTGTATTTCAAAAAAATTCAATTTTCGATTTGGATTGGCTTTTTTACTCGATTAACCGAAACCAAAAAAACAATCACGTTGGTTTGGTTTTTCAATTTGGTTCCAGTTTCGGTACCGAACTAAAACCAATTTTTTCATATTTTTTATATATAAAATTTTATTATTTAAGTGCTACTAGTTTTAGGGGATATATATACAAATATAGATAATTATGATTTAAAAAGCAAAAAATATTATATGAAAAGAAAATTATTTTTTTAATTAATTAATTAAACTTATATATAATAGGGTATATTGATGAGTAAAATTGAAATTTCAATTTAAATTACAAACTAAAGGATAAGGGAGTGAATCCTATTCCGCTATTCCTATGCATTTGTTGGCCAATAAAGATTTTATCTATATTATTATTATAAAACTAAGACCGTTTTATGTATTTTTGTTCATTTACATAATTTGTCCTTTTAATTATTCCAACAACAAAAATTGACAATATAATTTGAAGGATAAATTGGAGAATTCAACATAAAAAAAAGATAATTTGGATACAAATTTTATCAATATTCCAAAATTATTCTTTAGAAATGATGATTTGATAAGGTTATAATTGTATTTTTCACAAAATTTACAAATCTACAATCTATATTATAATGTCATTGAATTAATTAGCTATTTAACTTTAGTAAATTGAGTTTAAGATTTAATTCACTATTACACCTTGGTAGTTAAGATTTCAATATGCAAAAATCGCATGTATCTGCCTTGGTGGTCATAAGCCAACAATTTTAGCACATTTAATGTGTGTACTAAAATTTTTATAACATAAAATATAATTAAAATATTTATTTATCTTCTTAAATTTATAATATTTTAAATATATTTATTTAGAATAGATAAATTATAATTTCATCAAAATAAATATTTTCAATATACAAAAAAAAATCTAATTCAATATTTTCATCTAAAAATAAATATTTTGTTATCAATATACTTTTATCAAATAAATTTTTCGATACTAAAAGAATAAGTAAATTCAAATTTTTATTAAACAAACGTTTATGACACTTTTTTTGTACAAAAAATAAGTTGTTGTTTTGTGTGTTTTTTTAATTGGGCTCACTTTCGGTTTAAACTGAAACCAAAAAAATTAAAACCAAACTAAAAAAATGAAAAAATTGGTTCAATTTTGGTTAAAACCAAAACCAAAACCAACTAAAACTGAATCGATTTTTTCAGCAAAAAATCGAATCCAATTCGATTTAGTTTTCGGTTTTGATTTTTGAAAAATCAAAAAATTCAATTAACCAATTGAACCGTTCGGTTCGATTGGTTTTAACTGAATGAACACATCTAAGTTTTTCAAAACATTTTATAAGATATTTTTTTTTTAAAAAAAAAAAGCTTATAAACTCAAAAAATGAGATGTTACAAGCTTATGAGCTCTTTTTAAAAAAGTAAAGAATTTCTAACTTATTTTGAATATCTTAATAAACTTTCTTAATTTTAATCATATTAATTACCAAATTTACATTATTGATATCTTATAAACTCTAAAATATTATTTTATTCAGATACTTTAAGAACTTATTTTAAAAAAAGATTTAGTATTTTATAAACTCCAAAAGCATCATATAAAATATAGGAACTTGTAAGACTTTTTAAATAAATTTATCCAAACATTCTCTAAATATGAAAGGAATGTACAAATAAATTAACGCTTTCATAGGTCGCATTGTGGTTTACAATTATGTATAGCTCTTAATTTATTTCAATTTCAAGAACTCAAATCCATGGGTATATCAATATAGTAAAATTTCATGTAATAACATCCACCGAAACCGTTTAGCATTCATATATTAATACCATAAGAACTTATTTGCTTTATTGGATAAAGTTTGATAGATTAATTTTTAAGCTTTACTCTTATGTGCTCCACATTTTTATGGCCTGTAATTCCTTTGCGGTTCGGTATGGTATCATAGGCCAAGTTGGTTTTTGGATCACGCCAAGATAGCTTGATCCATTATGCATCTTTTTAAATTTGATATGATAGGAAATACAAAAGTTATTTTTGCCTCTCATATAAAAATCCTAACCTCAACACCTTATTAAAAGTTAGGACATTAAATAGTATTAAGTATGGGATATCACTAATTTCTAAAATCCAAATAAACAATAGATTATATAATTTTGGATATCATTTCTTGCTTATAAATCACTAGCATATTAATTTCTCATAATCTTATATGCCGAAGCAAACAAGCCCTAAAATGAAATCTAACCACAAACAACTCCACTTCATAGTGCCCAAAGTGTGCAAACTGCTGCCAAATTATTCTAATTACAAATCAATGACTTCGAGAAGCTTTCAATTTAGCAACAACGATTTTAGCAAACTCCATGAGCTTATCAGTTTCAGGCAAAACATCCTTAACAGCATCATCAGCGGAGAACTCTTGGGCCCATTCGAACAAATTTGGAGTCTTGGATTCATCAATCAAACTAACATTATCCATTTTCTGTATAACCCTTATCAACGCCAAGAAACACCCCAGTGAAATGTCCAAGTAGCCAATTTTGTCACCTCCAAAGAACTTTTGCCCTTTGCTGCAATTTATGAAGGCATCCTCTAACAAAACCAGCACTTGTTTCACTTCCTCTGTTGCTGCAGCCTTTTTGGTTTCCTCAGCCGTTAAGATTGCCTTGAGGCTCGGAAACAACTAAAAAACATATATATATATATATATATATATCCACTTTTAGACATCATAGGACATTACGAGAAACAAATACTTAGTCATTTTAAAATTAATAATATATATTTTTTATGGGCCATATTCATATACTTTAATTATTACTTCCCAACAATATATTCAAGCAAAATTTTATTTTTAATTTCAAATCATAACAATTTTTTCAATTTCTAAAAATACACAAATACTGAAAATAACTTTAGAAATAAAATCAAACGGAGTGTTAGTGTGAAATGGAATAGTTACCTTATCATCAATGTAAGCAGACCAGAATCTTGCTACGGCCCGATCATAGGGGTCGGAAGGGAGGATTGAGGGACCGGAAATCCAAACTTCATCGATATACTGAAGAATGACGAGTGACTCGCAGATGGGCCTGCCGCCGTGGATGAGAACTGGGACTTTCTTGTAAACTGGGTTGGATTTCAAAAGAAGATCACTTTTGGAAATGAGATTTTGCTCAACCAATTCATACGCGACAGACTTGATATTGAACGCAATCACGGCCCGAGCCACAAATGGGCTTGGCCATGCGCCTAAAATCTTCACTTCGTCTGAAGCCATTTTTTGTACAGAATCTCAAGAATATGAACTCAGAAAATTTCTCAAAATTTTTATTGACCAATTAAGCACCTAAAATTGTTTGGGCGTACATATATATATATATATATAAGAATATATCCTGTATGTATCGTTATGCATTGATCTTACATAGGGTTGGTGGGGGTTAGGGGTTTTCTTTTTTTCTGACAAGCATTCATTGCACGCATAAATAATTTTTTTGGGTGATATATAAAAATTTTAATATTCACATATTATTCAAATTTCATTGTTAAAAAAGCTACAAGCAATAAAATTCAAATTGTGTGATTTGTGATTAATTTACTTAGTCAAATTTAGACTTAAAGCACATGTTTTAATTATAAAGATAATAGCAATTTATATATGTGTATATTTCATAATATATATTTTTAATAAAATTATTTAGTATGTAGCACACATTTAATAGCTATTTAAAGAGATCGAATATTTAACAAATATATTTTAAATAAATTTAATAAATAAGTAAATCAACAACAAGTGTAAGACTAATAAAAATGACCTGGTGTAAAAGGATTCTATCTTCCAAGTAGAGAAATATCCCAAAGTTGTAGATTTAATAAGTATTATTACAAATTCATGCACGACATGGAACAATATATTTGACAATAAAGGAGAAAATACAAATTAAAAAAATTATGCGTAATTATTGTCTTTCTCAAGTAAAAAGAAATTCGGTAAAGAAGTGTGAGTTATTTGGGCAATCTACGCACCATCAGAAATATGAAAAGGGGAAGTTGAAGAGAATGCGGGCAGTTGTTTGTAGGAGTAATGTTTTTATCATTTTCCTTTTATTATAATGCTTTATCATTTTCATATTAAGTGAGGAGAGTGGTATTTTTAGAAGATTTAAAATTGTATCATAACTATCTAAAACTATTATGTGAATTTTTCATTTTTACCCAAGGGGTTCAAGATAATGTGTACTTAAATATTTACACGAAAGGATTTTTAAGGAAAAAGTGGTAAGAATTAGTGCAACAACTGCTATTTTGGAGATAAAACTAAGTTCTTTTCTCATAGCATTGAGGAGTCAGATTACATGGTCTATTTTGATTAATAGTTTATTTTATTTCATATTATAAATAAAATTAATGTATAAGATATTTTTTAAATAAATATTTGAATATAAACTAAATATACTTATAAGCATTGATAAAATAAAATAAAAGATGAAATATCATTTAAAGTAGAAATTATAAAATGGTTAAGAACTAGTGGTTCAAGGTAATGTCAATTCATCACTTAATATAGTATAAAATAAGAATATCCCATTTCAATCATTATTTCCAAAAATAATAATATTGAAATACATAAGTTTTCATTTTTTTTTTCAAAATTTTACGTCAACTCAAATGAATTTCGAAAAGAATATTTATATATATAGATATATAAAAAATACAAATAAGAAATAAGAACAAGAGATCAAATGGGGGCATATACCACCAGTCAAAGCCTTCGCTTCGTCGTTGTAAAATGAAAAGCAATGGCGTTGGGTTGGGCGGTGGGGGGGCATGCATGCTTTTAAGAGCCCATGGGACATTACATATGCTGAAAGCGACATTAATTAGTTAGTTGAATCAATTTGTTGACTTTCAAGCAAAGTTTGTGTGGATAAAATTAGTTCCGTCTGGCACATGATTTGAATAACAATAAATATGGAACTTTCGCGCACCACCTAAGATTTAAATATTTGTTACGGAAAAATTATTACAATTTAATTTTACAGCTATTGCTATAAATTATTACAAAAATTATTGATTATCAATTCGTACTCTTATATATTCGAAGGGCAACAAATTGATTATGTATTATGTGTAAAATATTAATATATATAAAATAATAACAATAATCAACTATGAATTAGTCGTAGTTAGGTTAGGTAATTAGGCGAACATTGCTTCAAACTTTGTTAGGATAATTTCATAATGAAAGTTACGAATTTTTTGCATTAATTATTAATTAACTGTAATTGATGTCTTAATTTTTTTTAGTGGCATCATTTTAATCAATTTTGATATCCATGATTCAATAAATAAAGAAGAAACACAATTTTAGATATATGTGTATGAGTTAATTAATTTAATGATATTACTCTAATATTATGCATGAACTTCACAGTTCAAACGTTAAAATTTTTTATGTTCATACGTGTAATATAATTTTAAATATATGTGAAAAAAGACAATTTTAAGTATATGTAGTAAACACATAGAGTAGTATAATTTTTCTAATTACTAATGCTGATGGCACAAATTAAAACGCACATGGGATTAGTGGGGCTAACTTATTGGTGGCAATCAAGCGTGCCACATTATCTTCTTCTTCTTTTTTTATTGGACGGCGGAGCAAGCAGGCCACGTATCTAGAGTGGTCCAATTGTACATTGTACATTTATTTCTTGTCACCCAAAGGACATGCCACGGGCATCCTTTTGAAAAAATTATATAATCAGGAGAAATATCTAC
>JACGDI010005599.1:449767-511556 GCA_014898725.1 Jacaranda copaia
CTTTGATTTGTGATTAATTTCCACAAGTCCATTTGCATGGACTTTCATCCCTTTATTCGAAGTGTCAAACCAATGACACTTAAACAAACTACGACACCCCCCACACCATAATATTCCAACTCCAAAATTTCTTCTACCAAGCCATAGTAGTCCATTTTGTGTTCATTGTAGGTGCTTCCTAAAACACAAACACCATAGTTTGTTGCTGTTTTAGTTTGTCCATATGCCAAAGTGTGAAACTTGAATCCATTAGCAAAGTATACTTTGTAGCATGAAACTTGACAATTCAGGCCATATGCTAGCTTTCTTATGTCGTCATCAGTTCCATTATCAAAACCTTGAACCTATTAAGAAATAAGCAAGTAGCATGAGATGACATATCTTAAATTAGCTAAAATTTTATATGGTTATAATTTATGAACAACTTACATGAGCAAGTAGCCATCGAGGGAAGTCTTGATAACATAAAATGTCAAGTTCCTTCTCATTCATCATTGGGAATTGTAATCTCTTTTCTTCATCAAATTTCCTTTACATGATATATAAGATGAACTTGTATCATTTTATAAAATATTTGACCAAAAACTAAACTAAAAACTAAAATTAAAAAACTCACTTCACAAAGGGGTTGATCTCAACACAATTCATCAAGATATACCAATGGACAACTCTCAATTCTTCCTCACTTAGATATCTAACCAAAATTCTTGAACCAAGAGATTGTCCAGGGTGTGTACATTATGATGTTGGATGAGTTTGAATGTTTAGTTGGTCATTCTAGAGGGACATATATATTATTTATTTTATCCTCCACATGCACAAATTAAAGGCTAAATGTTTCCTCTATCTGCATAGAGCATAGGAGATAAAGATACATTTACAAGGGTATATAGGAATTGAATATTTGAGATAAGAAAATTAATGCGTGGTGCAATATATATATCTTCTAGAGGTGCTCAAAAACCTAGTTTGGTTCATATTTTTCACAACTACAATATTACTAAATTTGCTTCAGAAGAAATATTGATTAACCTCTGTGCAATACATTTAGCAAGAAAAAAGAGTTTACAGCAACATACTCCAATGCACAGAGGCTAAGGCACTGTCATTGTCTTAATTTCCAGTAGTCAAACTAGGTTTTAGATTTTATTCTACACTGCATAAATTGACATATTGGTGCCAACTCAAGATTAACAACAATATTAACAAAGAATGGGAGATTACTGTAGGCCACATATGTATACAACTGCATGCCTAGATAATCAATGCATACTAACAATATAACATTTTGGAACATATTCAAGTAAGTGCCAAACAATCAAGCAAATGTAACGTTATGTATCTAACCTCAATAGCTAATAACATAAAAATAGAAGAACAAAACCTGATAACACAAAAACATAACAAGATTTCTTCACTTCTATAATATCCGTAGCGCTTGCTATATGGATCCAAAGCTGAAATATTACAATCTTACAATAATATTATTCCAAGTGAAAATTTTAGGCAAATATAGTTTAGGTCATAATTAGTTACTCAAAATATTTCCAAAAACAAATAAAGGGGTCTAATTTTAATATTAAAATGCCTTTCCTATTTCAAATGGTGTAATCAGTGCAGAATAATATTCACTTGCACTCTAGTACATGTGAAACATTCCAAAAAATAAAGTGAAATGATTATGGCCTGGTGCC
The DNA here is from genome assembly GCA_014898725.1 of Jacaranda copaia. NCBI lineage: Eukaryota > Viridiplantae > Streptophyta > Magnoliopsida > Lamiales > Bignoniaceae > Jacaranda > Jacaranda copaia. The sequence goes on from JACGDI010005599.1 coordinate 451,462, forward strand.
AAGAGTTAAACTAGTGCTACCAAGAAGCAAGTTTCTCCACAATCATTATAGGTACCAAGTATTAAAATAGTGCTATCAAAAAGCAATTATCTCCAAAGAAATTGTTATGGGTATTGCTGCCACCAAAAAGTGAAATCCTTTGTTCTTTTTATATTGCTTCCATCCCCTTGGCCAAACTAGTGCTACCAACAGGTAATTTTCTCCTATCAATTGAAAAACCTCTTCCTTTCATTATTTTAATATCACAGTCAATACATACACCCTTTCCTCTCATTATTTTAATATCAAGGTCAAACACACAACAAGACAAAGTATACACATGTAAAATTGCTCTTTACACAAGAAACAAAATGATTAATGATTAGACACAAGAAACAAGGTTAGTAAAATAAAACACCTATTTTTCTTGTCTCGGGCTTGTCAAGACACAGTATTTTGCTGCTGCAATAGTATCAACCACTCTGCAAAAATACCTATCTTAGTAATGAGCATAGCATAATACATAAGATATGGCAATCAAAATGCTAGTACAGCATTTACACAGAAAGAACAAAAATGATGCATTAGTTAAAATATATCCCTACAACAACAATCAAACAGAGCTTCACTTGGATTTTGGCAGATCATCCTGGAAAAGAAAGTTAAAGTAATAAAGTAAGTATTCTAAACTCATAAAATAAAATAAGGAGAAACTAAGAAATTTTTCAAAAAATTAAAAAACTTCAAAACCCACTCATATAAAGTATCATTAGGTTCAAGGAAATAAACCTACTATCAAACTATGGCAATACTCTTTTAAAAGCTTCAATCTAGAAATCTCAAGAGTGTTTTCCAACTTCCAACTATCGAGGCTACTTAGTTTGCATCATTTCTCAACCACAAGCCTTGATTTCCCATAACATCACTCAAAAAACCAGGGGCATTTCATTTCAACAGCACACTTATAATTTTTTTTCCAAGAGATACATCTACTTCTGTTGGAGGAAAATACTTTATGTTCAAAAGTAATGGAGTGCAATTGATGATAGGTGTTGGGCGGTTGACAATCGGTGGTCTACGGTGAAGATGAACTACAACTTTCATAGCGAAAAAGAGCACAAACTCAATAAGTTGGTGATGGAGAAATTTCAAGCTTGCGATTATTAAGAAGAGAAGAAAATGGTAGTCCACGGCAAAGAAGCTACATTCATTTGTTGGTGCGAAGCTGCATTCATTCGTTTGTGAGAAGAGCTTTGTAACTTAGGGCATTAGAAACTTTTTTGGGAAGACCATTTTTGGGAGAGCCGATCTTTTCTATTTAAAAATTAATTTTTAATAAAAAGAATTTCTATAAAGGTATGTGCTACTGTACATCAGAAAAGGCACAGGACTTATATTTACTTTTTTACTTTTTTCTTCTATATTTGATGACTTGTATTGACCAATCAATTGCTCAATTACTTGGCTACTTAATTACTTCAAGGAATGATTAATATTCGATAACTCAACAATAATATTAAGATATGAAAATTTTATTATATTAAAATTGCTAAAAATTAATATAAGAAATCAGTGAAAAGAAAAATTTATTTTTATTGTGAGAAATAAAAAAAGGTTTGCTTTAGGACAACAAGGCATTTATTTTAGGACAACAGTAAATATATATATATATATATACATTGAGATATATTTTGAGATGGAATACTTTTTTGTTACAAATTATTTATAATTTTTTGAAGAAAGATTGACATATTAATGACAGAAAATGTTTCAGTCTCAAAATCCGTCCAAATATCTGTCTCTATTTCTATCTTTTTTCGCCCATTTAAATATAATTTTTTTAAATTTTGATGAAAATTAAAACCACCCCTAAATCTGTCTTTATTTTGCAATTATTTTATTAATTTCAAAAAGAATTTGCTTCCATCTCTGAATCCCTTTGTATTTAATCAAAATGAGAGACGGAAAAAAATCCGTCTCTAAAATTCTATCTTTGAAACCCTATTCTCTTGTAGTGTTTTGCCCTTGAAGTGATTAAAAGTACCTAGACAGTGTAAAGATTCATGTCTTTTTCATTTAAGTTGATTTATTGTACTACCCAAAGTTGTGTATGTTGGTTTGGGATACGTGTATTCATCTTATCCTTTCCTTACAACTTTACTGTGATAGGTCAATGGTGAAGAGGGAATTTCTTTAATCTTGAAAATTTTGATACGTGATTCTCTTGTCTTTATATTTACTTACTACCTATTGCTCAACCTCAATCTCGCCGACTAACTTAGGCACCATAGAGTTATAACTAGAACCTAGCCAACAATCATTTGTGTGTGTGGTACGAATTAATATTTTAAATTGTACTATTGACAATTGATTAGTGGTACACCTATAATGATAATTAACAAAATTTTTATTTGTTAGTAGATTGTCATTATAGGTGTTTTATTAATTGTCAATAGAACAACTTAATTTATGATAGGATTTCTATTATTGTCATTAAATTGTTATTATAAATGTGTCACTAATTATCAATGGCATACTTAAACATTACTTTTGTCACTATTGAGATTGTACAAATTGTTTGGGTGATAACTAAAGCCAATATTTATAGTTGCTTAACCTATATAATTAGGCACAATATTTTGCATTGCCATTTACTATTTTTTAATAATTTTATTTTCTTATAGTGTATATCTTAAGTTTAAAAATAAAAAAAATTAAAATATTTGAATAAAATAAATTTTTTTGAGTTATAACATATTAGTAATACTATAATTAATATGTTTAAAATAAATCAAGACTTCCTTATTTTAAAAAAAATAAAAAAGAAAATCTTATATGACCTTATGAGTTTATAAGCTGTTCTTTTAAACATTTCTGATGAGGGTGGAAACTATTTTATAGGAGTATTGGGTTGAGATCCAATATGCTCAACCTAGTGGCAGGTTGAGTGATATGCTATAGGAAATGTAGGAGCTGAGTCCTACAACCAACAGTAAACGTTAGGTTAGCCAAGAAGCCATCTGCTAAAGGCACTCTGACACTCAAGTCAGTGAATCAACCTAAAGATAGAGTAGCAGAGTGAAAGCTTAAGGTGATAATGTACATACCTCCCTAAAAGCTGGCAATGGGTTATTTATAGCCTTTTCAACGGTGTTGATATGTCCATGATGCCCTTGTTGTACAGGAAGGACATTTGTCCTTACTTGGAGACCTTTGTGTTTTCTCAATCCCATGTATTATTCTAGGTGGCATTGCCTCCAGCTATGTAGGACAGGGTGGTACATGGAGGCGCATTAGCCTGTTGTAGTTGAAAAAGGATGGTACGAGTAGTGGCATGTATTATTAATATGAAAGCACGCCACCTGGCAAGCCATTTAATGCAGTTGAGAGGTTATCGTCTCTCCTTGACCTTTATCGTCGAGATGAAAGCTTCTCCAACAAATCTCCTTGGATTTTGGTCGATAAGATGTAAAACTGTTGTAACTTGATATTCCTGGTTGAATGATGAAGGACCAATTCTAAACATGATAAATCATAACTCGATCGACCAGGGGCATAGATATTCACCGCAAGGGATAAGGATCCTGAGGTTAAATGCTAGCCTGATCGTTTGTCTGGTCCATGACGAGTTTGGCTTGTAGCTAATTGGGCCATCGATTGTCTTGTCTAGCTCATGACAAATTGGACTTGTTGGGCTATCCTATTTCAATTTCATCAAACATGTTATAATATCACACAGATTTTCAAATATCTCATAAAATATTTCAAAAAATATTTATAAACTCATTTAGATACATCTCCTATTTCAATACAAAAAAGTTGTAGAATATCATTAACAGAAGTCGCCAATTAATGTTCTACCCCAAGCAAAGCAAGTCCGTACGTTAAATCACATGTAAAAGTTTGAAACCACAGAAGAAGGAAAAGTATGAATTTACATCGTACTTCTCGCGTTGCCAACTTTTCCTATCTCCACCAGCCTGATTCCTTGCAACGTGAATCATGACCTATGATGATCCAGCAACATGCATTTACTAATCCACGAATGTATCTATATATCTTCGGAACATGCAGAAAGGTTTTTTCAGCAACTAATTTAGTTCTACTTTGCATATTCTTAAAAAACTTGTGTTTTCTTTCCTAGGCTAATCCTATTGTAGTACTGGAACAATGGTCGGTTTTGGTGAAGTGAAATTATTGGGTGCCTGGCCAAGCCCATATGCATTACGGGCTAGAATTGCACTCAACATCAAATCCGTAGACTATGAGTTTCAACAAGAAAATGTTCTCATTGCCAAAAGTGATCTCCTTTTGAAATCCAACCCAGTTTACAAGAAAAATCCCAATTCTCATCCATGGCGGCCCACCCATCCGTGAATCTTTCGTCATTGTCCGGTGTATTGATGAAGTTTGGGCTTTCGGGCCCTCAATTCTCCCTTTTGATCCCCATGATCAGGCCATAGCCCGATTCTGGTCTGCTTATATTGATAACAAGGTAATTTTCACTTAAAAAGACAATATTCTTTTACAGACAGGTAGTCTGTGATGATAGAGATAATACAATTGTGATAAATTTTTAATGAGTTAAATTTAAAGAGGAATAGAAAATCTACATTACATATAGTACTCATGAAGAATATGAAAAATATATATTGATATAAAGAATCCGTTGCAAATTTCATAATTATAAGCTTTGTGGTCAAATAATTTTTCGATCCATGACGAAAATTACATGCAAAATTAATTTTGTGACGCATTTTATTTTCATTAAGAAATTAATTAGTAACAAAACATATGCTATCAGATTTGTAAAATAAATTCATTACAGGATCACACTTTGTGACAGATTTCACTAAATTTGACATGAATTTTTCCATTATTGAAGGAGTGTTTTCTTTTAGTGTTTTCATTTCACATTCTAATTATTTAATTGCATTATCATAATTTTTTATGATGTCTAAAGTGGATATATATGTTTTTTAAGTTGTTTCCGGGCATTAAGGCAATCTTAATTTCCGAGGGAGAGGAAGTTAAAAAGGCTGCTGCAATGGAGGAAGCAAATCAAGTGCTGAGGTTGGTAGAGGGTGCTTTTACAGACTGCAGCAAAGGGCAAAAGTTCTTTGGATGTGACAAAATTGGCTACTTAGACATTGCATTTGGGAGTTTCTTGGCATGGAATAGGGTGGTGAAAAAGACCTGGAATCTGAGTCTGATTGATGAATCGAAGACTCCTAAGTTTTTCAGATGGGCTCAAGTATTTTCGGCTGATGTTGCTGTTAAGGATGTCATTCATGGTACTAACAAACTCTATGAGTTCTCCAAATTCCTTATTTCTGCAAGGAAGGGTTCTAGAACCAATTAATTAATTGGCTAAAACCCTGATGGATTTTGCATTCAAGAATGTGTAATTAAGGTCCTTGATGAACTAATGTTAATTAGTTCGCAAGTGACCATCCGTACTTGTTTTGTGGTGTGAATCTTTTATTTCAATTAATTATTGCAGGTTATCCAGTAACGTGTTTTTATAGGTTATATAAATTTGCAGAAATTTTATGCCAAAATTTTGATGGTATATATATAAGTAAATAATTTTTCTATTTGATACTAACTTTTTAAATAATTTCAACATTTTTATCTAAATTTTTATATAAACAAAAATAAAAAATAATGATAAAATCGACATATTTTAGTATAGTTATAAGTGAGTTGTAAATTGCCGTTTTTTAATTTATACATGCACACATGCATCCAAGATTTGTTAGGTTCGAACTGTGGATCATATGTATACAAACGTGAGAGCGATGCCACTTAACTAATTGATCGGTGATGGAACATAAATGATAGTCTTTGCATAAATTTTTTCTTTTTCTTTTTAATTGTAATTTTGTAGTTACTTCTGTAGGATCCTTATAGTGAAAAACACTTGCCATACATTGATAATTAGCATAATGTTAAAAATATTTTAGGTGAAAATATGATGTTTAGATTAAGTGAAGAAAAGGACTGGCGAGGTCATATACAAACAGGCAAATATAACTTTTGCACACTTTCGAGATAACGTTAATGGGACATTAGTATATATGTCCTTGCAATATTAAATTGTTCGGAGTGGAACAATGAATTTAATTATTTTTTCATCTCTTTATAATACATAAAAATAGTAGAAAATTATCCATCACATTACAACACTGGTACAGTTGACTCATATGATATGAACATGAACAAGTGTGGATAACATAGGGAAAACATTCTGTCCCAAACAAGGTAACAAAAATAACGGCATTATCAGGCAACCTTTGCATCTTACAGTTACAAATCACGACATATAAAAATTAGTTAGTATAAAGTTGTGAATCTCACCAGACAAGTGTTATGAATTTAAACCTATAATTTTTTAGAAGTTGATGAGGTTGAAAGCTATTTTACTGGATTGAGGTAGTGTTTGGGCTAATTTGACCAGGGTGGTTGAATGATTCAATAGTGAAATCTCCTTGGGCTGAGATCTGCAACCACTAGCAAACGTTAGACTAACCGAGGTGCCCTCAGCTAAGGCACTCTGACGTTCAAGTTAGTACTAATCGAGTAGGAAAATCGAGCAACACAATAAGAGCGTATAGTGAAAAATTGCATACCTTGAGAGTGGCTAGCAACAGGATATTTATAACTTTCTCTAGATGGATGATATGTTTAAGATGCCCCTATCAAGTGTAGAGGGCTTTTGCCTTTGCATAGGGGTTGATCATCTCCCATACTTGTACTATTTCAGGTGGCACCATCTCCTACTTTTCGGGACATAATAGTACTCTAGAGGTGCGCTTCCCGACAGAAGTGGAGACAAAGTTGGTACTAGGGCGGCATGTGCCATTAATGTGGAGGCATGCTACCTGTCAAGGCAATAAATACGCAGAGATATGATTTGGCACTGGGATGAACCTCTCTGGTTGACTATGGGTCAACCAGAGAAATGGTTCGAGGGAATTGGCGGCCCGAAGTCTCCCATCGAATATGGTCGAGAACACCTTACTCAATTTGGGGTAATGGTTGAATAGCTCGGCCTAGGTTACTACATAGGTGAAAAGACGATGGTCGACGGACCAACTAGGTCTAGAAGCGCAGTTGGGCTTTAGATGCAAAGTAGGCTTAGAAGCGCACTTTAGAGTCGATAGTTGTTGGGCTGGGCCAGCTGGGTTATCCCATATCATGAGTCCCCCTCATTCGCAGTCATAATTAAGCTTGTCGATGAAAGAAGTAGCGAGTAGATACATAGCTGATTGGTGGTTCTGGATATTCGACCAGGGTTTTTGAATTCTCAACCAAGGTTTGGTGCATTTAATGCATCTGTTACATTGAGCCATATGAAGTGTCAGACAACGACTGTGCATTTATTACCACCAATTGAGTTCCCACGTCTGAGTACCTATAAATAGGCACGGTAAAATTACTTATTTTACACTTTTACTGCATTTAGTCTGATTGAGTTTCAAATTCACAGAGCTGTCTATCCCTTCTGTGCTTTTAGAGTTTTGTTGAGACCTTTTAAGTTTTACCTTTCAACTTCAATTTTTCTTTAGTTGTTTGTTCAGTATATCGAATACTTCGAATAGTGATGACACTAGGTCCCATGGGGCACAACTCCATGGGGAGGGTGAGAGAGAGAGCACATTTAAGACCTCGTCGAGTGATAGCTTGACCTCAAGCAGCTTGAGTAATGAATGGGCTGCTTCTGGGGGTGAAGCTGGCCCAAGTGAGGTGCCAGCATTGCGTGGTCGATTATTCACACCTGATCTTTATAGTGAGATTGTTTCAAAGATTACCCTAGTTGATTTGGTATGTATTAGGGAGCTTTGCCATGTCCCTACTAACTATGAACTCTTAGCTCCCGATCCACAAGATAGGATGCATCAACCTTCGAAGGGGTGTATTACCATTTTCGAGGAGGGGTTTAAATGTGGGCTTAGGTTCCCTCTTGTGCTAGCTGTGATTGACCTCCTAGGCGGTTTGGAGATCAGCATAAAACAGCTCCTTCCAAACTATTTTTCAACCATATACAGTTTTGCCATATTGATGCACCTGTTCAAACAACCAACTTCTTGTGCCAACTTCTCCAATCTCTTCCATCTCCCATTATCCCAAAAGTTGGGTAGCATCGAGGAATTCGGGTTCTACTACCTCGCAGTACGATTGCGTCGAAAGTTCTTAGTAACCCCATCTTTCTCCTATAGCCAACAGTAGAAGAACCATTTGTTTTATGTTTGAAGGTCCGGGGGGTTTAATATACCAAAGGGGTGGTGGAGGGGACACATCGAGATGTTGGGAAATTCGACCCCATCTAGCTAAATACCTTCATTCTAGATCTTGTCGAGTTTGGCCAAATGGAAGCCTTAGTTTTAATCGAGGAGAGGTGTTTAGTACTGGCTGGCATCTTGTAGGTCAAGCTAAACTTGCTCGCAAATGATCGACTAGGTAGTTCTTTATTGATTATTACAGTTCTATTTCATATGTCTTTTTGCTTGTATTTAATTATTTTACTTTTTCATTGTATTCACAGATCAAGAAGAGATAATGAACAGGGTAAGATAAGATGCAATGGCTCGCACTTAGAGAAATAAGGAGCTCCACTAGGTAGCTACTACTTTACGAGAGGGGGCCTCGACCACGACCCTTCCACTCCCTATAGTTGAGTCAACCTCGAGGGCGTCTTTCACTTGAGCAGCAGCAATGACAAGAAGTATCCACGCCGATTAAGGTAAAAGGCTAATGGTCAAATTGGGATGTCTAGCTCCTAAGAGGTCGGCGGGTGACAAAGGCAAAGAGAAAGCACCTACTGGCTATGACTTATTTGAAAAATACAGCGATGGGGAGCTGTTTCAACTGTCTCAACTGCTAATGCCTAGGTTTAAGATGGAAGCTAATATGGCGATCCATAACTCAACCTCAATAATGATGTTGGGGTTGATTGGGCTACAGAACTCAAATGCATGGTGCTAGGCTTTTCGTGTCTGACCAGAGAAAATTTATGGATTTGAGCTAGGCTAGTGTGCTCAAGGCTTTAGCTTACCACTGCAACATGGTAAGTGTATGGTTAATTTAATTTTTTCATCGAACACTTTTTTTTCCTCCCAATCATACTTTCCTAATGAATAATGTTTCCTCTCAGGTGAGCTAGCTTGGCTATCACATCTATCGAAGGTCGGAGTTGGCTATGGCCAATCGAGAGCAGCTATAAGGAGGAGGAGATATGGATACCGTGAAAGCGTATCTTGAATCATCCTAGCTTTAGGTCAACCAGTTGAATAAAGAGGTTGCGAACTTTTGCGAGCAACTCAATATAAAGGATCAGCAACTAGTCGCGGCCATCTAAGAGAAAAGCTAGATGGATGAGCTGCTGCACAAGGCTCGATTGGACTCACAGCAGAGCTATGACTCTGGTTAAATGGTGAGGGGCAATGCTGCGTTAAAGGAGGCCTAAGCAAAATTTTTTAAGAACCTCCCGCTGATGCAAAAGAAGATAGTGCACAATTTATGCTTTGCTCAGCCTTTCAAGACATGAGCAAAGTCTTTTCACTCGATGATATGATGATTACATTTGATAAAGTTATCAAGAAGCTCAAGTACTTAGGCTACACCTTTCGAGCAAAAGATAAAGACCATATCAGTCTTATCTTAGATGAGCTGCTGCAGCCCTATCTTGAGCCTGAGGAGATTGTTGCTAAAGAGGGCACAACAGTAAACATTCCGATCGAGTCCATGACCCCTGCTCAATAGAGGTAAGCGAAGGTGTGAGGAGGCCCGCTGTCATCGCGAAAGAGTTTGACTTTGCTAATGATTTTGCTTTTGAGATATGGGAATATTTGCAGCACTCTAAAGAGTTTATGGTTGATGAGGCGTGGCCTTTGCAACTTGCATAAGTTGTTCTACCCTTTGCGGCAACAATGCTCGACCTAGAGGCAATGGTTCTAGTTCTATCGAGTGACGAACTTAATGAAGCTATCAAAGAAGGTGCTCAGGTAGCTTTGGAAGGTGCAAGGTCGAGCAGCAACTAAAGATTGTGGTCGCCCAGTATAGGCAATGTTGCACCTTTGTAATCTCTTTATTTTTCTTTTGGACATTTGTATTTCAAGTTTGCAATCAACAACTTCATTTAGTGAAATATAACAGCTTTCTTCATCAATGCGTAGTTGATTCTTTTTTGCACTTTTCTTTGCTTTAACCCAATGGTCTTGTCGAATATGGATGGTTGACAATCGAATTAATTAACATAAAACCCCATAACGAAGTTTAGGGTTGATTGCAGTTATTACCTTTGTAGAGAAACGTGTGCTTTCTTCAAAATAGATTATTGTGTTTGATGCTTTGTTATCATATTGCCTTTGACTTCATGACCCAAGTCTACGATCATCGTTTAGATAAATTCAATTATTTTGATTGAGGCCCTGCTCGATTATGTGGTTAAGATATGGCTGACCATTTTTAGAAAAATTTTGTGACTTGACTTAGTCTAGTTGATTATAATCGAACACAGGCGTTAAAAACCTTTAATCATTGATGCGAAGCCGTTGACTGGGTTGACTATGGGGTCGACCATTATTTTTGTCTGTAAAACTAATTCCTTGACTTGATAGTTAAAAGCTACTTTGTCAATTGATTGCGGGGTTGACCGTAAATGTTAGGTTGGAAAGCCTTGGTTTGGCAGTTTGAAGCTGCTTATTGGGTTGACTATGGGGTCGACCTAAAATGTTGGGCTTAGAAGCCTTGATTTGACAGTTGAGAGTTGCTTTGTCGGTCGATTGTGGGGTTTATTGTGAGCATTGGGCTGGAAAGCCTTAGTTTGGCAACTTGAAGTTGTTTTTTGGGTCAACTGCGGAGTGGACTTGAAACGTTAGGCTTAGAAGCCTTGGTTTGGTAGCTTAAAATTATTTCTCGGGTCAACTACGGGTTAACTTGAAACTTTGGGCTTAGAAGCCTTGATTTCGCTGCTGTAACATTACAAGTGAATGATAATAGTATTGCTAAAACTTAATTTATATCAAACAATACAAAGATTATTACAAAATATTTTATACATAGAATATCTTCAAGTTGATGGCATTCCATGGGCGAGAAAGCTCGTCCCTATTAATGTTGGCTAGTCGATATATGTTATGCTTTGACACCTTGACGACAGTATAGGGCCTCTTCTATTTTGGGTTAAGTTTGCTGATATTCTTAGATACTTTCACTTTTTTGAGCACCAAGCTCCGTCCTTAAAACAGCACAGTAGGACCCCTTTATTGTAGTTCTTTGCCATCTTTGTTCTATAGCATTGCATGGTGTTATAAGCTTTTTACCTCCACTCATCAATTATCTCTAGGTCAAGTTTCTTTTTAGATGTGTTTCTTATCAGGTTGAAGTGGATTACTCAAGCTGTGTTGTATGAGTTCAGAGGGGATAACTGCTTCAGAATCATAAACCAAACTGTAAGAGTTGTGACTTGTAGCTGTATGGAGGGTGGTCCTATATGCTCATAACACCCTAGAGAGGTCATCTACCTAGCTCAACTCGATCCCTCATATTCTAGCTTCATATGATGAATGATAGTTCTGTTTGTTACTTTTATCTGGCCATTAGATTGAGGGTTTCCAACTGAGGTAAAGTATTGGGTGATCCCTAAGGCCTTGCACCAACTTTGGGTGTTTCTGCTCTGAAATTGAGTCTTGTTGTCTAAAATGAGGATCTTAGGGAGACCAAAATAGTAGATAATATTTTTTCAAATAAAACTTTTGATGGCCACGTAAGTTATTTTTGGGACAGCTTCGGCCTCGACCAATTTGGTGAAATACTCAACTGCTATAATTCTAAACTTTCTCTTGCCCATTGTCTTTGGTAATGATCCCAGAATATCAATCCCCTACTAGTTGAATGGCCAAGCCATCTAAACATTAACCATAGGTGCAGTAGGCTAGTGTGGGAGGTTCTAGTGGACTTGGCAGGATGGACATTTTCTCGTAAAGTCAATAACATTTTTTAGTAGAGTGGGCTAAAAGTATTCATATCTAATGATCTTATGAGCAAGGGATTTTTCTTTTGAATGGTTTCTGCACATGCCTTCATGGATATCCTATAGGATTTTGTGAGCCTGGTTGGGATCTAGGTACCTCAGTGGTGGTCTAGATATCGGCCTTTTATAGAATTGGCCATGTTTATCAAGTGTAAACTTGGTGGCTTGTCCTTGAAAGCCACGTGCCTCATTTTTGTCTTCAGGAACTGTGTTATGACTCAAGTAGAGCTTTATTGGATCTTGCCATGAAGGAAGTGTCTCTTTGATGCTCCTTACAAAATTCTCTTCTAGGGTGCCTATTGATGGTTTGTTGGCAATCAGAAAAGTTATTATTCTATCTCTTGTACCTTTGATTGAGCTGGCAAATTTGGACAGGGCATCTGCTTGTTCATTCTCTAATCGAGGTACCTGGTTGAGAGTGAACTTTTTGAATGACTGTTGTAGTCTTTTAACCTCTGCCAAATACTGACTTATCATCAAGTCCTTAGCTTCAAAATTTCCTTCGACCTGTTCCATGATTGATTGGGAGTTTGTGATTGCTGCTAGGTGCTTGACCCTTCGATCGAGTGCCACCCTCATTCTAGTGAGGAAGGTTTCGTACTCAGCCTCGTTGTTGGTGATTGCATAATTAAGCTTGATTGTGAAGTCATATTCTTTTGTTGATGAGGAACGAAAAGCCACTCCTGTGCCACCTCCTAACGTGGTTAATGATCTATTGACGTGCAAAGTCCAAAGAAGAATGGTTTTGCCATTTTTATTTTTGGGGAGATTGACCATCTTGACGATGAAGTCGGCTAAAACCCATACTTTGATGGCTGTTCTAAGTTGAAAAGTGTTGTTGAACTCTTCCAACTCAATGGCCCATTTTGTTAACCTCCTCGACATGCCTAGCTTTGAGAGTACTTGCTTCAATGGCTAATTTGTTAATACTATCATTGTATAGGACTGAAAGTATGGTCGTAGCTTTCAAGTTGCAGTGACTAATGCTAGGGCAAACTTCTTGATCTCCAAGTAGTTATGTTCTGGCCCTTGTAGTGCCTTGCTATAATAATAAACTAGTCAATGATTTTCATCTTTGGTTGAAACTAAAATTGAGCTGATCAAGGTTTTGAAAATAGCTAAATAGATATGTAGTTTCTCTTTGAGTTTTAGCTTGGCGAGAATAGAGAGCGAGGCCAAGTATTGATTTAATTAGACCAAAGCCCGATCATACTATTCATTCCATTGGAAACCTAACTTCTTGACATTTCTAAGAATCTTGAAAAAGGGTACGCTCTTGTCTGCGAAACGGGCGATGAACCTGTCAAGGGCTATAATCTTCCTGACCAGGCGTTGTACATCTCTGACTGTTTGAGGTAGTGTAATGTCTAACATAGCCTGAATTTTCTATGGATTGGCCTCAATGCCCATTTAACTAACCATATAACCTAAGAATTTACCTTCTCAAACTCCGAATGTACACTTATTTAGATTTAATTTCATGCTAAATGCTCACAATATGGCTAAGGTATGGTTAAGGTCGAGTAGATGGTCCTTAGCCTTCTCTATTTTGATAATCATGTCATCGACATAAATCTTCATAGACTTGCTAATCTTATTCTTGAACATAAAGTTGACCAGTCTCTGTTAGGTTGCTCTAGCATTTTTGAGTCTAAAGGGCATGATCAAAAAGCAGTAAACTTTATTAGGGACTACAAAAAAGGTCTTGTCTCTATCTTTGGGGGCCATGAATATTTGGTAATACCCTTGGAAAGTATCCATCATGCTCAACAATTCACAACCAGCTGTAGAACCCATTAATAAATCTATACAAGTTAGGGGATAAGGATCTTTAGGGTATGCTTTATTCAAATCAATGAAATTGTTACACATGCGCTATTTACCCTCATTCTTAGGGACGAGCACAACATTACAAAGCCAAGATGAGTACTGAATTTCTACAATATAGCTTATATCTAAGAGTTTGTTGACTTTCTCCTTAATGATCTGGCACCTTTAGGCATTAAAAGTTCTCATTTTCTACTTAACGGGCTTCTATGAGGGGTAGATATTAAGGCGGTGAATGATTACACAGGAGTTGATTCCTTAGAGGTTGGATGCCTTCCAGGCAAAGATGTCGATGTTTCTCCATGGAAAATTGATCATGACACTCCATGTGGTGGCCTATATATGTTCCAATCCTAGTGGTCTTGTTGGAGTTTCCAAGCTCTAGCTTGACCATTTTAAACTCCTCGATAGGCTCCACTCTAGTATCTTCTATCTTTCTCTTCTTGTTGGTTTGGCCCTCCTTAGGTTTCGCTACGGGGGCATCTCTCGAGGTCTTCAGTTGCAGTCGAGTCTTCTACGCTCGACTTGATTAAAATTATGTAATATCACAAGGCTTTCTTAATGTTGCATAGCAGGTTGCTCGTGCCTGCTATAGTTGGGAATTTGATTTTCATATGATAAGTTGATACAATGGCTCAAAAATTATTGAGAGCTAGTCGACCAATTATAACATTATAAGTAAATGGGGCATCAATGACCAAATAGTTTATCATAAGCGTTCTCCTACGGGGTGCCTCCCCAAATGATGTAGAAAGGTTAATGATGCCTTTCGGTATGATTTTTGACCCCTTGAATCCAACTAGAGGTGTACACACGGGCTTGAATTTCAGTTGGCCTAGGTTCATCCTTTTTAATGTCGAGAGAAAAATGATATTGGCAGAGAAGCCATTGTTGACCAAAACTTTTCTTACTTTAAAGTTGGTGATCTTGACGTATACCACCATAGGATAGTCATCTTTCTGGTTGATGCTTTTTCTCTCGAGATATGCAAGGTCATCGTTAGTAAAAGAGATGGGCTCTACATTGGTGGACAAATAAAATATTATTTCGACTGAAGAGGCTTTGGTTGATTCTAACCACCTCTGTGTCTGCCTCCTCGCCAATTTTGAGTCCCTCCCAGTGGGACCTCATGCAATTGTCTTAATCACTCATCGAATGGGCGGTTGACTATCTTGGGTGAGTTTCTTTCCTTTATCGTCTCTCATCGGGCTAATCGACCTTTATCTACGAGGAGTCTAATCAATTTTATCCCTTCTGTCCAGATTCTTTTAGCAATATATTGCTTGAGATAGCCTTGCCTAATCAGCATCTCAATTTCTTCATGGAGATTGAAGCAATCTTTTGTGTCATAGTTAATTGCTTGTGAAAGTGGCAATATTTCTTTATTTTTTCTTTGCCTCAGTCTCGGTGAGCTTTCTTGGTTTCTTGAAGAGGTTTTCATGTAGGATTGTGAACAATACTTCCTTCCTTGTGAGGTGGAGCAAAATGTAATCTTAGAATTATTTGATTGGATATTGATGATCATCCTTCTATTGTTGGTCATCTTTCTCTTTGTTTTTCTTTTTCTCGAGCTCATGGTTGCTAAATTTCAATTTTTTCATCTCCTCCTGGGTCATATATCTCTCCACTAGATCAAGTAGCTCTTCCATTGATTGTGGGCATTTCCGTACCAAAGTATTGGCGCATTCCTTGTGTCTAACCCCAAGAAAAGCTCATCGATTAGGAACTCAATCCTGGGGTTGTCGATCTTTAACACCTCTGTGTTGAATTGGGTAAAGAAGTCATGGAAGGACTTTCCCTCGTTCTACTTCATGGTGTGGAGATGGGTGTGGGGGAACTTCGCCTTTCATTAACTGGTGAACTGGTGCAGGAACTTACCACATAGCTGGTCATAAAAGTATATCGATGCTAGCTTACGTTTGACAAACCAATCAAGCACGATACCTTGAAAAGTAGTAGCTGACATCTTTATGTATATGTATTTGTTATGTCCATGCAGTTGTATCATATGCTCGAACTGCATCAGGTGTTTATTGGGATTGATTGAGCTATCATACTGTAGGAGTCTAATTAGGACCTTTATGTTGACAACAATGCACTCGTCGATTATTTCTTAGATGAACGGTGACCCTCTTTTACAGTGAAATCTTTGGGGGTAATCAGGGTTGGGTATCCTTTTGGTATTTCTCCTCGAGATCCCATCGAGGCTTCTATTCAGTTGCTAAATTTGGAGAGAAACTTTTTCCTACTCTTATCAATCCACTTGGGTCCTGTTGTGGTCAAATTAGGGTCTCGCATAATCGACCTTATCGCACTGCGGGGTTGGAATGGGCCAAGTTGCATGGTCTGTTGATTTGCTAATCTCTTAACGCTGGTCTGGTCTTGAACGATCAACATATTGCATTGTCTGGCTCAATTAGGTTGAATATAATGGTCAATGAAATCTGTAATTTTCTCCTATGGATCAGTCAACCCCTCTCTCTAGGGAGGCGCATGGGACTAGCTTCTTATCTGATCGGCTGGTGCCTAGATTCTAGATGATCGCAACTATCCTTAGAGGACCTCTCTTTTGGCGGTGATGGTTGCGGGGTCACACTAGCAGCTGGGGCGGGCATAGTTATGCGCTGATTCAATGTGGTGGAAAGCTAAGCAGAAATCTAGGTAGAAATTTACTCATGAATTAGTTGCATTAGTTGGGGCATGGTCAAGGTAACAACTTGCTCTAGTAGGGCATTGGGTCCTAGGGAATAGGGTTCTTACTGAGGTTAAGGGGGAAGAAGAGACGTTATCCTTCTATTTTTCTCTCTCTTAGATGCGGTTTGCCTGGTGTTCACCATTCTTTCAGTTGCAATTTCAAGATTTTCCATAGACAGTGCCAAAAATGATAATGTTGAAAGCTGTTTTACTAGATTGGGGTAGTGTTTGGGTTAATTTGAATAGGGTAGTTGAACAATCCAATAGTAAAATCTCCTTGGGTTGAGATCTACAATCATTAATAAACGTTAGATTAGCCGAAGTGTCCCTAGCTAAAGCACTCCGACGCTCAAGTTAATACTGATCGAGTAGGAAAATCGAGCAGTAGAGTAAGAGCATATAATGAAGAATAGCATACCTTGAAAATAGCAGGTAATGGGGTATTTAAAGTTTTCTCTAGGTGAAAGATATGTCTAAGATGCCCCTATCATGTGTAGAGGGCTTTTGTCTTTGCATGGTGGCTGTAGGTCATCTTCCATACTTGTATCATTCCATGTGGCACTACCTCATGCTTTTCGGGACAAAATAGTACTCTGGATGCATGCCTCCCGATAGAAGTGGAGAAAAAGTTGGTACTGTATTTTGTTCGAACTTGACTCAGTTCGGCTCAATTAGTTAGGCTCAATCTTGTGATCAAACTATGTATATATTGGAAAATGAAAAAGTTTTGGGGATAATGAAAGACAATAGAGGGTATTTTGGAAAAAATTTGTTTTTTGTGTTTTGGAGGAAAAATGAGGATATATTTAATTATGTTTTTCAAAATAATTTTATTCTAAAAAAATATAATTAAATATTCCCATAAATTTTACTTCAGATCAAATGAATTTAGAAAAGAATATTATATATATATATATGTCAAAAGTACAAATAAGAAATAATAACAACTTAGGTTGAGAACAAGAGATCAAATGTGGGCATATGCATACTCGTCAAAGCCTTTGTTTCGTCGTTGTACGGCGGAAAATTGAAAAGCAAAGGCGAGGGGAAGGGGGCATGCATGCTCTTAAGAGTCTATGGAACATTACACGATTTGATTAATTGAAAAGCAACTGAAGGCCATCTTAATTGATTAGTTGAATCAATTTGTTGACTTTCAAGCAAAGCTTGTGTGAATAAAATTGGTTCCGTCGAGCACACGATTTCAATAACAATAAATATATATAGGGAACTTCCACGCACCACCAAAGATTTAGACATTTGCTATGGAAAAATTATTAAACGACAAAGAATTTTATTAAAAAGTTGTTACTATCAGATATATTATTAAACAACAGAGAATTTTATTAAAAAGTTGTCACTATCAGATATATTAAGCGGCAAAGAATTTTGTTTTTTTTTACTATTTTAATAATTTTTACAAATTTAATCCTTAATATTAACAAGAATAGTAGTATCATTAGTGCATTACAATAATATAATGACCTAGTGATTTTTTTTAACTGAAAATAAGATTTTGTTCATCGAAATCACCACATAATGCTGTTACAATAAAATTTGGGAGAGAATCTATCAAAATTCCACAATCAGACAAAGAAATTGATGTCCTTGCGATAGCATGAGCTACCAAATCAACGGATCGCTTAACAAAAGAAATTTGAAGGGAAACAACTATAATGACCTAGTAATAAATGAAAATTTTATTACAAATTATACGGACAATTATATAGGTATATATGTGATTAATTCTCAATTGTAACAATTTAAAATATTAGTTCTCATACTTACTATTAAATCATATGGTGATAAAATTAAAATTATTATCACTTAAGAGTATCATTAGTGATAAGATAAAAATTATTATCACTTAATATGTATTAGTAGTGACTTTTTTGCATTGTCATTTATTTATTTTTGTTATTAATATTATGTTTTTTTTTATGTAGTATAAGATATTTTGAAAAATTTTATATAGAACTTCAGACAAATACGTCCAATTCCAATATGAAACATTGTTGTTATTATTGGAAATGCTAAGTGGTGCACTCGACCTCAAAAGCCAACTAAATCACAAGCCAAAATTAGAAAAACCCCAAAACCAAGAGAAAATACGGATTGCATGTGTACGTTTCTTGAGCTGCAGCTTTAAACCGCCCCTGCCGCCCCCCCACGCCCCAACCCAACCAAAAATAAAAAAATAAAAAAATAAATAAAAATAATGAAAAAGGAAAAAATCCGTCTTTTTTCAGGAACGTGAATCATGCCGCTACAGTCCCTTTGGTACTATAACCTATACTCATCACAAACCTTATAAATGTGCATTTTTCCAGCAACTTTAAATTCTACATTTGTAATACTCTTAAAGAATCTGTTTTAATTCTCGCCGGTTGTTCGAGTGTCGAACAATGGCTTCTGCTGAAGTGAAATTGTTGGGTTCGTGGCAAAGCCCGTATGCTTTGCGGGCAAGAATTGCACTCAATATCAAATCTGTTGAGCATGAATTTCAACAGGAAGATGTTCTCATTGCCAAAAGTGATCTCCTTTTGAAATCCAACCCAGTTTACAAGAAAATCCCAGTTCTCATCCATGGCGGCAAGCCAATCTGTGAGTCACTCGTCATCGTTCAGTATATTGATGAAGTTTGGGCTTCCGGGCCCTCAATCCTCCCTTCTGATCCCTACGATCGGGCCATAGCGCGATTTTGGGCTGCTTATGTTGACGATAAGGTAAGGCTTTCTTTTTCCTCTTTTATGGATTTATAGGTAATTAAGATCCAAATTGATGTAAATCTTCGTCCAATTTTGGATGTGAGTTTTTTCCTTTTTATTTACATACACGCACACGAAGGGATCATCGGGATTCAAACTCCAAATCTCTTATATACAAATACAAGAATAATATTACTTGACTAGTTGGACACTTGAC
Source organism: Jacaranda copaia (assembly GCA_014898725.1). Lineage (NCBI taxonomy): Eukaryota > Viridiplantae > Streptophyta > Magnoliopsida > Lamiales > Bignoniaceae > Jacaranda > Jacaranda copaia. Next base: position 470,924 of record JACGDI010005599.1, read on the forward strand.
AGAATCTTGGATGTGAGGTTTCTTTAGTTTTAATCCTATAATTAAACACCAGGTTTTGTCAAGGATAGACTTGGAAATTTCAACCCAATCCACACATATCCGTCTCACCCACTCGATGTAGGGTGAGTTGAAAACCTATTTCATATGAGGCAGCACGGGTTTTAATATGAATTTCAATCAGAATGGGTTCGGGTCAAGGACCATCCAAGGCCACGCCGGCCCGAATACTTATTTAATGATAAATGTATAATATATTATATACTCATATGATCAATTGGATACTTTTATTTTTATTTTTTTGATTCATTTGAATATTGTGATGATGAATTTGTTTCATTGATATATATATATATTTTAGTTTTCAATTGATATATATATATATATATATATATATTTAAATATCATTATGTAGATTGAATTTTTTTGTATTAAATTTTATGAGATTGTAATCAAATTATCAAATTATGATTAATTAGATAGGTTTTTGTTAAAAAATTGATAGGTATGGAATGGGATGGAGCGGGTGTAGGTTTTATATTTTTAATGTGGGGTGAGTTAAGATTATCAAATTTGTCAAGTGGCTTGTAGCCCACTGGCATAAGTCTCCCACATAATGTGGGAGATCAGAAGTTCGAACCTAAACGGGCTCCTGATGTGTGCGTGTGTATAAATAAAAAAAAAAGATTATCAAATTTAAAACCTACGGGTTGGAGCATGGCAAATTTTAAGATGTTTTTTCAGGTGTGGGGTGGGTTCAAGTTTAAGGAAGATCCACACCAACCCACCCAGTGCCGAGCCTGTCCATCATAACCATGCTTCATGTTCAAGTCAGTCAAAAAAACAGAAGGTAAAAAGTTGGACGATAAATGCAATAAAAGGTACATTTGTAAATTATGACAAATAAGAGTATTATTGAATAATGCCACTTGATATATTTCCAAAGGTAAAAATATGGCCTCATTTGGATCATCCAATCCTAAAGATCTGATGATCTTCATTAGGTGGATTACAGGCTAAATTGGGTCGAACAGAACTGACCCAATTCTTGAAGGATGCAGATCCAAAAACAACTAAAGAATGTGTCATTCTTATAAATACGTTTTTGTTAATGCTATATCAATATAACTAACCTAATTCATGATCATATCCAAATATGGATGTGCTCCAGTGGGCTCGGTGCCAATGGCCGATGTTAATGGCTGATGGAGAGGAAGCTAAACTTGTACCAGCTGTGGAGGAAGCAACTCAGGTGCTGGGTGTGCTAGAGGATGCCTTCATAGACTGCAGCAAAGGCCAAAAATTCTTTGGAGGTGACAAAATTGGCTTCGTAGACATTGCATTTGGGGGCTTCCTGGCATGGATTAGGGTTGTACAAAAGGCCTGCAATCTGAGTCTGATTGATGAATCGAGGACTCCTAAGTTGTACAAATGGGCTCAAGAGTTTTCCGCTGATGTTGCTGTTAAGGATGTCATCCCCGACACTGATAAGCTCTATGAGTTCTCTAAATTTTTTGTTTCTGTACGTAAGGGTTTTGGAACTAAATAATCTAAAACCCTGATGGATTTTGCATTGAATAATGTTTTAGTTCTTGAGAGACCACTTGTTGTTTTGCAGTACAAAACTTCTATTCCAATTTGCAGTATAAATTTAAGAATAAATTTTTCCAAGTACCATCAAATTATTAATAGTCATCAAAATACCTCATCCTTCAGTTATTATGCATACAAAGTCATTTTTAGTTGTGGGCTAATATATTCATATGCTATCACTTATAATATTATAAAATATGTTATAACATATTAAATAGAATAACCAAAATAGTAAATTCCTAATTGTTTTAACTTATCACAAATTATAATAATACGTTGTAGGAATAAAATTAAAAGAGAAATATAGAATATAGAATGGTACTAGAATTCACGTATGAAGTAAATGCAGTAGCATCTTGATTTTAATTGTGATGTGTTTATTTATATATATAAAAAGATGATGATAAAAGTACCTAATTCAATGTTTATGAAACGCCTTTGAAATTTTAAATTTTATTTAAAAAAATAAAAATTTATGTCACATTGACGCCGAGATTCAACTTGAAGGGATGCAAAATTGCAGATTCACGGGCTTTTATGGGGTTCCCGACCGCTCGAGACGTAGGGAATCTTGGGATCTCGTCCGTAGTCTTGCTTCTAGGTCCCTATTACCATGGATGTGCGCAGGTGATTTCAACGATATCTCGATGGAATCTGAGAAAAGAGGTAGAATCCCCCATCCGCAATATTTGATTGATGGTTTCCGGAATGCTGTTGCTGATGTGGGGCTAGTGGATTTGGGCATGACTGGATATCCGTTTACATGAGAAAGTGGTAGAGGTGGAGATAATTGGGTGGAATAAAGACTTGAGCGGGCTCTTGCCACACCAAATTGGATCAATTTGCTTAAGGAATATCGAGTTATTAATATTAAATTCACCTCATCGGATCATTATCCTATTTTTATTGAGCCAAAAGGAGAGAATATTTCATCGAGAAACCACCGCTTCCGCTTTGAAAATTTTTGGCTACGAGAGGAAGGATGTTCAGAGATTGTTGTGGAAAGTTGAGCTCATAGTAGAAATTTCACTGTTTAGGAGAAAATCGAGAGATGTGGAAGGGATTTACAAAAATGGGCAGAAGGATCGAACAGAAGATTTAAGGATCGGTTAAATGGATTAAAGAGGAAAATGTCTCGTCTATGTGGCAGACGAGATGTTTCTTCTATGTTTGAGTATCAAGAAGCAAAGAACCATTTTTCTGAAGTCCTGCAACAGCGTGAAGGTTTTTGGAAGCAGAGAGCCAAAACTTTCTGGCTTAAAGAAGAAGACCTGAATACAAAATTTTTTCACTCAATCGCTAATGGCAGGAAGAAGAAGAATTCGTTTACTCGGTTAAAAGACGATCAATGTGAGTGGAGAACTTGAGATACTGTTTTAGACCAAGTTTTAGTGAGTTATTTCCAAAATCTTTTCACTGCTTCAGATTGTAATAGTGAGCCAATTCTACAACACATATGGTGTAAAATCATAAAGGATCAGAATAGATTTCTCCTGGCCGAATTCTCCCCTGAAGAGATCAAAAAAGCTATTTTTCAAATGCATCCAGATAAAGCGCCGGGGATTGATGGTATGAATCCTAGCTTTTTCAGGAATTTTTGGCCTATTGTTGGTAGAGATGTTGTGGATACTTGCATGTCCATTCTTAATTCAGCAATTTTACCAGATGGCTTAAATGAGATGGCAATCGTAAATGAGACGGCAATCGTGTTGATTCCGAAAAAACATGAACCCTCGTGTGTTACTGATTTAAGGCCAGTTTAAGTGCGCATTGATATCTATAAAATTGTGTAAAAGGTTTTAGCAAATCTGTTGAAGAAGGTTCTTCCCGATATCATCTCAGATGCCCAAAGTGCTTTTGTCCCAGGAAGGGTAATATGAGATAACATTCGTATTTCCTATGAAGCAATGCGCTACTTGAAGAGGAAAATATGAGGAAAGGAAGGAGTTGTGGTGCTAAAAGTGGATATTAGCAAAGCCTATGACCGTATGGAATGGAGTTATTTGGAAAATGTTATGTTAAAGATGGGTGGTTTTTGCCGTAAATGGGTTGATTTAATGTGTATGTGTTTCAAGTCAATTACATACAAAGTTGTTAAGGGAAGTGAACTGATTGGCCCTATTAGTCCTCATCATGGGCTACGTTAGGGTGACCAGTTGTCACCGTATCTTTTCATTGTTAGTGCGGAGGGCTTGTCATTGGCCTTTAAGTGACTTTTCTGCGAGAGGTATGTTGCATGGACTTAAAGTGGCACGAGGAGCTCCGATGATATCGCACCTCTTCTTTGCTGATGATAGCTTGTTTTTCTTTAAATCAATCTCAGCTGAAGCTTCTTGCATTGCCGACATTATCAAGAGCTATGAAAGAGCATCGGGACAAACTATTACTATGGAGAAATCAAAGATTGTTTTTAGCTCAAACACAACTCTGACTCAAAGAGAGGAAATATGTGCTAGACTTGATATTCATGATGGAGGGGCGCAAGATATGTATTTGAGATCACCAGCTTTTGTGGGCAGGAAAAAGAATGAGGTACTTGATTTTATTAAGGAGAAAGTTTGGAAACGAGCACATGGCTAGAACAGAAAATTTTTATCAAGAGCAGGGAAAGAAATTTTCCTAAAATCAGTTGCTCAAGCAGTTCCCAATTATGCCATGGCGGTATATCTGTCGTCCCTTGAACTATGTTCGGATTTGGAAAAGATGATGAATGAGTTTTGGTGGTGCTTCGGGGGGTCTAATAGAAAGGGCATAAACTGGATGATATGGGAGAAATTAAGTAAACCAAAAGCGTGTGGTGGTCTGGGTTTCCGAAAAAATCATGAATTCAACTTGGCAATGCTTGGTAATCAACCCCAGACTGTCTTGTAGTCAGAATCTTTAAGGACCAATATTTTCATAGATGTTCTCTGTTGGAAGCTCAAATTATTTCAAACCTGAGTGATGTTTGGAGGAGTATTTTAGCTGCACAAAGTTTTGTTAAAGAAAGCAGTACGATGTGAGTTGGAGATGGTTTAAATATTAATATCACTTCAGATCCCTGGCTTCCTCATGATGCTTTCCCACATATTACCTCAACTATAACCGTGCATCATAGAAATATGAGGGTGGCTGAAATCTTGGATTATAACACGCAAGAATGGAAGACAGAGCTGGTAAATAATTTTTTAAATGATAGAGACAGGGAACTTATTCTGCAGATATCAATCAGCTGGAGACACAAAGAGGATTGTTGGTATTGGAGCAAGGAAAAATCAGGCAGATACTTGGTCAAAAGTGCGTATAGATTTATCACATCTGTAAATGAGTTACCCGCACAATCGAACAGACCATTTTTCTGGAAGAAATAATGGCAGCCGTCAGTTCCATCAAAGGCAAAAACTTCTGTTTTGGAGAGCAGCCAGTAATTGGCTTCCAACAAAAACCAGATTAAAAGAAAAGAAGGTGTTAGATGAAAGCCTATGTCCAGTTTGTGGTCTTGCTGATGAATCAAACTTTCACATTCTAGTTGATTGTCCGGTTGCTAAAGAAGTCTGGAACCAATCTAATATTAGTTTCAGCAGAGGGGCGGATTACAAGTTGTGTCATTAGCTGGAGCTTATTTTAAATTTATGTACTTCTAATTCCTGTGAGTTGGCTTTAGTGATCTGCTAGAGTCTTTGGTCAAATAGAAATGAAGTGGTTTGGAAAAGGAGGACAAGATCAGCCAATTGCATTTTCCAGTTTGCAGTCTCATCCTTAAATCAGTGGAGACAGGCCGGAAACGCAGTGCACCTGTGGAAGTTGAATCTCATCACCTTAATATGCTAGGATGGGTGAGGCCATAATGTGGTTGGATAAAGGTAAATGTTGATACAGCGATTTTCAAAAACAATGGGCCCTTGGGTGTAGGATGGATTGCCAGAGATTTTGAGGGAAACTTTGTAAGTGTAGGATTCAAAGTATTTGAAGGAAACCTTGATGTTTGTATGGCAAAGTGTTTGGGAATCAAAGAAGCTTTGAGTTGAATTAACAATCTGGTTTTCGAAGAGTGATTTAAGAATCAAATACCCATGAAGCAGTTAGATTAACAAATGGCTATGAAATCTAGTTCTCTTATGTTGGCGCCATTATTGATGATTGTCGGAAAATCAAAGAAGATTTAGCTTATCTTCGACTCTATTTTGTTAGAAGATCAGGGAATTCAATTGCTCATGTCATTGCAAAGGCCTCGGCTTCTATGTTTGGTCATAGGGTTTGGAATCACAATCTACACCATTTTATTGTTGAAGCATTATGTAATGACTTGCGATAAAATATAATTTTTTTATTCAAAAAAAAAAGTTAACTTAATTATAGTCAAATTAAAAATCCCATTCCTTTATGTAATGGGATGGGTATATGAACATATACATACTATATAACGTATATTAATGATACTCAAATCTACTTTCAAATATGAAAGATATATAATTTTCCACATATTATTAGTCAAATGATGTGATTGAATTATTATGTAAGGGCATTTGAATAAGATCTAATTAGATATTTAAATGAGACATTGGATTCTGGTCTATGATATATGCAAATCGTTAGAGAGCATTTGGATACTGCAATAAAACTCCGCCAGTAGACCCTGGATGAGGGAATTAAATGCTAAAATTAAAAGTACTGGAAGAAAGTATGTATCAATAATGGCATTGGGGTGTAGGGCCGCAGGTTAATTTATATGCACGCGCACGTTAGACTAGTTAGGTTCTAGATATCAAATTGACATATAAATAAAAGTTTGAAAGTGATATCATGAGATCAATTAATCGTTTGATTGGGGTGTAGTAAAATGTATGTGTTATGGCATTCATATCATCTATTAAAAAAAATACAATATTGTTCTTATACAATGATTATATTACATATTGTATGTATTTATACATTTTATACTTTTATGCACATTTTATATATAGATTATATATAAAAATTGCTGTTTTCTATCAATAAAAGTCAACAATTTACTATAAATAGGAACATAAATAATTTTTTTAATTATAAGTAAAAACCCAATCAAATTTGCAGCAAACTACCCATGCAGTCCAATGCTCGGCCTATTGGTGTTTTAATGTACACAATTGCACATTTTCTGAAAGCGTATGGAATCTCATTGACCTTTTATCTGCTGGATGTTTTTTTTTTTTTTTTTGGGCTTTTCTCTGCTCTTTGATACTGGAAATCAAATTACACATAATTTTATCTTATTTTTCAACAAAGAAAAAACAGAAATGACTACATAATCAATTATATATATATATATATATAATTGAAGAAGTAAAAGTTAATTTTTTATTTATAAATATTAAATTAAGTTTTAAATGGATCAAATTATTCTTAAATAGCTTATGTTCTACTATTCTATTCTTACAATGTAAAAATATTTATCTGTTATAAAATTAGGCCATAGAGAACACGTGAATCTTGGCACACAAGTGCAATGAATTTTCTAACCAAAATAAAAAATAGAAAAACAAGAATTATTGTGCTTCTCATGTTGCAACCTTCAATCCACTTCTTTTGTGACGAGAAAAGAAATCAGGACCACTGCCATTTCTTACAAGCATTTATAAATCCAGCAACATATCAAATCCCGAACCCATAAATTTTTTCAGCAACTTTAATCCAGCTTTCATATTCTTGAAAACATTGTTTTAATTTTCTTTCTAGGTTGTCTGAGTGAAATTTAAAAATTAAAAAATAAATGGGTTCAGATGAAGTGAAACTGTTGGGTTCGTGGCAAAGCCCGTATGCTTTGCGGGCAAGAATTGCACTCAATATCAAATCTGTTGCGCATGAGTTTCAACAGGAAAATGTTCTCATTGCCAAAAGTGAACTCCTTTTGCAATCCAACCCAGTTTACAAGAAAATCCCAGTTCTCATCCATGGCGGCAAGCCCATCTGCGAGTCACTCGTCATTGTTCAGTATGTTGATGAAGTTTGGGCTTCCGGGCCCTCAATCCTCCCTTCTGATCCCTACGATCGGGCCATAACCCGATTTTGGGCTGCCTATGTTGATGATAAGGTAAGGCTTTTTTCCCCCCTCTTTTGTGGATTTATATGCAATTAAGATTCAAATTTATGCTAATCTCTTTTTTAGGTTGTTAAATCAGTATAGTTTTCTTGAACACTAACGGTATTTGGAAAGATTCCTAACAAACTGCATATGCATATTTCTATTGTGTTTGGTACGAGATTGAAAACTGTCTCCTAGTTAACCGGTGAAATCGAGTCGAATCTTGGATTTTAGCTAGGCTTCTTTGGATTTAATCCTATAATGAAGCACAAGGGTTTCTTGAGCATTGAAAAGATAGGACTTTTCAAATGGCCGTTTGGTATATAGAGATTGAAATTGTTGAAGGTAGCAATATAGGACTTCAAAAATTAAAAAGTCGAAAATAAAAAAAAAAAAAAAAAAAAAACTTCAATGATGACAATAATATTAACAAGCGAAGTTCTATTTTTTGAATTTTTTAATTGTCACGCCCTGGGCTCATGAGCTCGTTGGACATGAAAATTGCCTTAACACCCACTGAATAAATCCTAAAATTGAATTATAATCAATTTGTACAAAAAAGATATTTAATGAAACTACATGAGCTATTTTCCCAAAGTTATTGTGGTAGTCACTTTTTTAACATTTAATCAATGTAGAATGGAGCATTGTATTAATCCTTAGGATTAGGGATAGCAATGGGGCGAATCAAAACCCGAATTCGAGCTCAACTCATCCCAAATGAGATGGGTTTTGGATGGCTAAATAGGGTATGAGGTCCAATTTTCATAACTCAAATTATATTGGAGGGGTATGAGGTTTACCTAACTCACCCCAAATCCGCCCCGCCACTCCACTCCACTCCACTCCACTCCACTCCACATCACATAATAATAATAATAATTTATTTTATATTTTTCAAATTGAAAATAATGTCTAAATATTTTTAATTCTACCTTCATCTCCTATTTTGTTTCTAGAATCTTATTTTGTTTACATAGATTTTTCATTTTGTACTTGAAATTTAAATTTTAATTGCTGTCAAGTAATTTTGATTTAATACTTTCATTAACTGATTTCTATTTTTTTTAATTCTTTTAGAGGTGGCAGTTTAAACCCGCCTACCCAACGAGATGAGGCGGGGCCGAGTGGGGGCAAGGTCTTTTTGGGTCGGGGAGGGATATGAGGGGAGGTATGATCTCACGGGATATGGGGTGAGTCTAACCTACCCTCCCATCATCCTTAATTAGGATCTTATTTTAGTACCTCTAATAATTTCAATTTTCATTTACAAAATGCTCATTTGAGCGGTCCTATTTCTACCATTTGCTCATTATGACAGATAGAAATATATATTTATAAACAACACCACTTACTACATTCCAAAGAATGATGTGGCTTCATTTGGGCCATCCAATTCTAAACATTTGACGATCCTCCTTAATTAAGTGGATTACATGTCAATTTAGATCGGACACAATCGACCAAATTACCAAAAGATGCAAATCCAAAAATAACTAAAGAATGTATCATAAAGCCAATGTTTAAGAAATCGAATCAAATCGGTCAGTTCAACTAGGAATTGATAAAGGTTTTGGTTCGATTTAATGATTAAAATCAATAGGTAAAAAAATAGTTCAAACCGATGCAAATCGATAAAAAATCGATTGAGCAGGTGAACCAATTTTCATTTTAATGGTTAATAATTTTTTAAAATAAAAATTAAAAATTAAAAATTAAAAACATCAAACTTCTTTACTTTTTTTCTTCTTTCATTTTCTCATGTAAATTCTCCCCAAACATCAAATTTCAAACCCAATTTTTACTTGAGTTAGTATTTATATTATTCTTGTAAGTTGTAATAGAATCTATAAGAATATTTTTTGGAAAAACTTACTTCATGATTCGATATTTTAAATTGATGTATTGATATTATTGTGGAATAAAGTTTGTAGAAAGTTTAATAAATAATATTGAGCAAATTTTATTCTTCCCTTATATATATATATATATTGTATTTTTGATATTTTTTACATATTTATGTAATATTAAATATAATTATGACATCTTATTAATTGAACCAATAGTTAAACCGGTTGAAGCAATTGAACCAATGACCATTAAGGTCATGGGTTCAGTCACCGATCATGTTTCCCAAACATTGCATAAAGCCAATAATTGACCAATCTAATTTATCATATCCAAATATGGTGTGTTCCAGTGGGCTCGATGCCAAAGGGCAATCTTAATGGCAGATGGAGAGGAAGCTAAACTTGTACCAGCTGTGGAGGATGCAACTCAAGTGCTGGGCGTGCTAGAGGATGCCTTTACAAAATGCAGCAAAGGCCAAAAATTCTTTGGAGGTGACAAAATTGGCTACGTAGACATTGCATTTGGGGGTTTCTTGGCCTGGATAAGAGTGGTACAAAAAGCATGGAATCTCAGTCTGATTGATGAATCGAGGACTCCTAACTTGTTCAAATGGGCTCAAGGATTTTCCGCAGATGTTGCTGTTAAGGATGTCATCCCCGACACTGATAAGCTCTATGAGTTCTCTAAATTTTTTATTTCTCTAAGTAAGGGTTCTGGAACTAAATAATCTAAAGCCCTGATGGATTTTGCATTGAAGAATATTTTAGGTCCTTGAACTAAATTAATTCGTTCTTGAGTGACCACTTGTTATTTTGGAGTACAAAACTTCTATTCTAATTTGCAGTAAAGATGTAAGAACAAATTTTTTTTAAGTATTATCAAATTATTCATCATCATCAAAATACCTCATCCCTCAGTTATTATGCATAAAAGTCATTTTTAGTTATTCAGATGCTATCACTTATAATATTATAAAATATGTTATAACACATAAATGGAATAACCAAAATAGTAAAATTCCTAGTTGTTTTAACTTATCATAAATTATAATAATATGTTGTAGGAATAAAATTAAATTAGGAGAAATATAAAATATAGAATAGTACTAGAATTCATGTATGAAAATAAATGCAAAACTAGTATCTTAATTTTTTGTGATGTGTTTAAAAAAAATAAAATGAAAGAAGTATCTAATTTAATGTTTGTTAAACACATTTAATTGAAACTTTAAATTTGTTCGAAGAGATAAAAATTGTGCAACGATTATGATTGTTTGATCAACTTAATTATATTGTATTGAAAAACCCTATTTCTTTATAGAATGGTATTGATATATAAATGTATACATATTAATAAGGTATATTAATGATGTTCAAATTTGCTTTCAAATATGAAAAATCTATCACTCCTCACATATTAGTCAAATGATGTGATTGAATTATTATGCAAGGGTGTATGTATATGATCTAATCAGATATTTGAATAAGACATTGGGTTCTCATCTATGGTATGTGCAAATTGTTAGAGAACGATTGGCACTTCGGATCCTCCATTCTTTTTTCCTATTCCATCTCTTTTTCTAACTTGTTGTATTCATGTTAATGTATTTAATTCTTCACTAAATATTTTTATAAAGAAATACTTAATACACGTATCATATTTTTATGAAATGAAATAGGAAGTGAAATAGGGAATGGAATAGAAGACTTAAACCGAATATTTGGACGTTGCAATAAATAAAACTTCACCAGTAGACCTTGAATAAGAGGATTAAATGCTAAAATTAAAAGCAGGGGATCGGAGAAAGTACATATAAATGATGGTTTTAGTGTGTAGGGCTACGGTTTTATTTATACACACGCCATTGCTAATGTTTTGTTAGGTTTTAGACAACTTATTAGGTTCTAGGAACCAAACAGCCACATAAATAAAAGCCTGAAATAATATCATTAGGCCGATTAACAATTCGATTAGGGTGCAGTAAAGTGTATGTGTTATGGCATTCATCTTATATATTAAAAAAAAATAATGTTGTTCCTACACAATGGTTATGTTGCGTACCGTATATATTTATACATTTTATACTTATATGCACATTTTATATATAGATTTTATATAAAAATTGTTGATTTCTATCAATAAAAGTTTAACAATTTACTATAAATAATGATATGGGATAACCTAGTAGGCCCAACATCAAGTGAAATAGCACAGGAGGCCCAACATCAAGTCTGTTTGGTTGATCGGTATCGACCTCAGTTGGCAGGGTCCACGGTCGACCCGCATCGACCTCAGGATTACTCCAAATGTTCTAACAGTTAGGTCTGGTTGACATATATCGACCTCAAGACCCATTCCGATGTTGACTCAGAACTTCACCGCATTTATTAGTCTGACAGGTAGCATGCCTCCATATTAATGACGCATGACAACCGGTACAATCGCCACCACCAACCCTACCACCAACTCTGCCAACCCTGTCACTACCTTTGGCAAAGAGACACCTCCAAAGGTACTGTTCATCCGGGAAAATAGGAGATTTAGCCACCTGGAATAGTACCAAAATCTGGACATGGAATGACTATCAACCCCCTGGTAAAGACAAAAGTTAGTACACCTGATAAGGACACATGGTCAAATCATGCCTGGAGAAGGCTATAAATACTTCAAACTCAACCACGCTCAAGGTAATGCCCAATACGCTATAAGCCTTATACACTTTTTGTATTTTGTTCGATCTCCATATCTCGACTAGAACTAACTTGAGTGTCGGAGAGCCGTAGCTGGGAGTACCTCAGCTAGTTTAACGTGTGTTGTGGTTGCAGATCTCAAACCGCGAGAAATATACAGCTTCGAGTACTCAACCTCCCTAGTCGAATCTGTTTCAAACACTACCTTTTTACTATAAGCGACTTTCAGCCATATCAAATAGGAAAATAAATAATTTTTTTAATTATAAGTAAAAGCCCAATAAAATTTGCAACAAACTGCCCACAAAGTCCATTGCTCAGCCTATTGGTGTTTTCTGAACGCATATGGAATCTCATTGACCTTTTATCTGCTGGATGAAATTTTTTGGCGTTTCTCTGCTCCTTGATACTGGAAATCAAATTACACATAATTTTATCTTATTTTTCAACAAAGAAAAAACAGAAATGACTACATAATCAAATATATATACATAATTGAACAAGTAAAAGTTAATTTTTTATTTATAAATTTTTAATTAAGTTTCAAATTATTCATAAATAGCTTAATTATGTTCTACTATTCTATTCTTTCAATGTCATAATATTTATCAGTTACCAAATTAGGCTACATAGAACACGTGAATCTTGCCGCACAAGTGTAGTGAATTTTCTAACCAAAATAAAAATTAGAAAAACAAGAATTATTGTGGTTCTCATGTTGCAACCTACAATCCACTTCTTTGTGATGAAAAAAGAAATCAGCACCACTGCCATTTCTTACAAGCATTTATAAATCCGGCAACATATCAAATCCCGAACCTATACATTTTTTCGGCAACTTTAATCCTTCTTTCATATTCTAGAAAACTTTGTTTTAATATTCTTTCTAGGTTGTCTGAGTGAAATTAAAATGAAAAATCCAACCCAGTTCGAAAGAAAATCCCAGTTCTCATCCATGGCGGCAAGCCCGTCTGTGCATCACTCATTGTTGTCCAATATATATATTGACGAAGCTTGGGCTTCCGGACTTGCAATCCTTCCTTCCGATCCCTATTGGGCTATCATCCGGCCCTAGCCCGATTCTGGTCTGTTTATGTTGATGATACAGTAATATAACTTAGGCATTTGAAGTTGCAAATCAATCGAGTCGAGTTGAGAGTCCATATAGCTTTGACTATTTTTTTGGAGCTCGGGCTGGAGCTCAAATTTTTATTAAATGAATCATAATCAAGCTTGAGTTCGACGAGTAGAGGAAATTGAGGCGCGAGCTTTTGTTCGGGCTTAACTCATCTCAACTCAATTAGTTAAGCTCAATCCTGTGATTAAGCTATGTGTATATTGAAAAATGAGAAAGTTTTGGGAATATTGAAGGATAATAGATGGTATTTTGGAATTTTTTTTTTTTTTTGTGTTTTGGAAGAAAAATAAGAATATGTTTGGTTATGTTTTTTTAAAATAATTTTGTTTTAGGAAAATATAACCAAATATTTTCATAAATTTTCATTTTTTTTAAAATTTTGCGTCAAATCAAATAAATTTAAAAAAGAATATATATATATATATATATATATATCAAAAGTACAAATAAGAAATAACGCATGTTGTTGATTCCACTAGTCAAAGCATTTGTTTTGTCGTTGTGCAGCGGAAAATTGAAAAGCAATGGCGTGGGGAAGTGGGCATGCATGCTTTTAAGAGTCTATGGGACATTACACGTACTGAAAGCCATATTAATTGAATAGTTGAATCAATTTGTTGACTTTCAAGTAAAGCTTGTGGTGAATAAAATTAGTTCCGTCGAGCACACGATTTCAATAACAATAAATAGTATATGTAAACACATAAAGTAGTGTAATTTTTCTAATTGCTAATGTTGATGGCATAAATTAAAACGCACATGTGGTCAGTGGGGCTAACTTATTGATGGCGATAAAGCATGCCTCATCTTTTTTTTTTTTTAAGGAGGACGAGCAAGCATGCCACGTATCTAGAGAAGTCCAATTGTACATTTATTTCTTATACCCCAAAAGACATGCCACGGGGTTAGGCCTGGTGTTATCCTGCTCAGAACTAAAATATTATATTTATATTCATACTTGAATCGATATATATTAAAGATAATATAATAGTTATGGGTATAATTTATATTTGTAAATTACTTATGTATTTATATTCAAAAATCACTTATTATTTTATACTTAAATTTAATTTATGAACATAAAAATTATCTACACTGAAATTAAATTTATATTAATGATAAACTTTTTATATATAAAAATTACAAATATTTGAATGAACAGTAACAGCTGAATAATTTTCTTCATTAAAAATTAAATTAATAAAATTAATAAAGTGAATATATTGAGATATCAATTTTTTTAAAATTGGAATAGCAATAACAATAGAATGACAATTTCTCAAACATTATATAAGAAGCAAGTAGAAACATTAATATTTTCGGAAGTTGTGAGAGAGTGTTTTAGTCAAAATTTTAGATGATCGATATTACCACTGTCCCATACCAGTGATAAGACTTTACAAAATTCATTGTCTCGCACTAAGGATTAAATCTCAATTACGACCAAAAAGGGCTTAACATGTCACTTGAATAATTACTTGATTTTTATCAAATATTTGAATTTCAAAGCATAAGTATCAAACATATCAATGACTTTCACAATTTTGTTGTTGGTGGTTCTTCTACCTTATCACTCTACTTTTGAAAATATGAAAATCCTTATTCTTCCAATTTGCGAGTGATCGGCTCGGACAATATATCAATCAATCATCAAGTATGGCTAGTTGCATGCCTTATTCCACTCATAGGTGACAACCTCCAACTAGCCTATGAGTAGGGATTATATGTACATCTGGTACGGGTATAAGTCGAAAGATCTATCACCGTTGGTCCGTTCCACATGATTATCCCTATGGCCCATCCCAAGGGTATTACTTATATTCATACAAATCATGTAATATGTCCAATAGCATTTCAATTAACATTTCGATTTGCCATGACAAATAAGCAATCAATCGATTAATATTGAGTTTATTCCAAGATAATAGTCATGGCAATAATAGGACACGTATTTCAAAATTCGTTTTCTATTTTCCTGACACGATTGCCGATTTCAAGTAAAGCAATGAAAATAAAGTTTAATAGATATCACAATCAGCATAAAGTAGTGATGTGTGGTAAATTTCTGAACATGCAGATTGAAAAGGATTAAGAACAAGGACATATTAACAAGTATATATATTTTTCCCCAACAAAGAATTCTTATACTACTGAGTGTAAACTCACTTGGCAAATGCAGAGGAGTCCTTAGTTGTATGATCACTCAGGTCCTGGCTTCTTAATCAATTGAGAACCATTATAAGATGACCCCAGTTATCATTCTAGCAATACTGTGATTCTTAAATATAAATATAGTTAATGTTATCAAATTTAAGGTTATTTTGATACAAGTTTGGTAATTTTGATTTAATATCTAAATCCTTAAGACAATTGAATGTGGTACTCCTTAGTTGTTTGTAGAGTCCATTTCCCTGGTTCCTAATTAATTCAAAGTTCAGAATAAAATGACCTAAATCAATGTTACGTTGATTTCTGAATCATAATTCTTAATTTACTTAAATGTCCTTATCATGTTCCTTGGTTACTTTATTGGTTTAGTCATAACTTTCTCAATTTTCATGTCATACTCAAATGTTTAAGATAATAATATATCACTGTTCTTAACTCAACAAATTGGTAAACAAGTTGTTAAACGGTCCTCGCGGTATCCCTCCAAGTAGATTAGGTTCAATACTTTAATAATTATGAAATTAATCCATAACTTGGGGTAAATCATAATTTAACAGTCTTAGTTCATATTATGATGATTAGGCTTGAATCTAAAACTTCAACCACATCTAGTAAATTAATTGAATTTAAATTTGATTATGAAATTTACCCAAAACTTCATGGTCTTTGACAGACACCTTGAGAAGATGAGTTTTAAGATTATGAAAATTTGGCTTTAGATTGACATGAAAACTATCTCTTGTGATACAATTTTGATTGAACAATTTTCAAATAAAATTGCCATCTTCATCTTATGTTGATTTTTCTTCACTAGAATTTGGTTGAAGCCCCTTGATCACGCAAGACTACGACACTTGATCACACACTGGATGGTGATCATGAAATAAGTTTTCTGTGATCATAATCTTAAAATATTCCAAGTCATAGAATCCTAAGAGATAGGGCATCTAACATTCATATAGACTTGTACTAACAATGCATAAATCCAAGAAATTGGATATTGCTACATTTAATAGCAAACTATGTTATACATGGTTGTATATTAGTAGATACTTATTAGAGAACATGTTTACTAAAGTCCCGCGCGGAGAATCCACTAGATAGCTACAGTGGCAAGTCGGTAGTGTCAAGTTCTTCTGCTTATGCTAGTGTATATTATTAGTCCTTAGACCTGAGGATCTATGGTAACCTGATGTTTAGGTTCTCACACCTTAACTCTTCCTTGACCACATAGCAGGTCATTTAGGTTGAGATTAGGTATTAGCTACTTAGACAAAAAGATTTGTGAGATTCAAGATGGGATCTATCTCCTCATCATTGTGAATTGTGAGTGCATCTCTTATGTATTTTATAATGATCAATTTTAAGAAATTCTTATGCACGTAGTATGACAATTTGGAAAAAGAATTTTCCAAAGATGACGTCATACAAATGAATCGAATGTTAGGACTAGAAATATAGTTATTAAGGTTATAGGGAAATTGATAAATATCTTGCTCTAGACCTCTTTTGGGAGATAAGAAGCAGAAGAACCATATTTGCATGGCAAGTGTAGAGAATGGTTTGCCAAGAGCATATTTATTTCGATCAATTAGTTGAGCTCCATGGGTTTGGGACTAAACATCGACTATGGAGATTGGGTACTCTTCAACTAATAGAGACTAATTTAAAGAGTTATTAGTTTAAAAGAGTTTAAACTAAAATGAATATTTCAATATTCAATATATAACAAAGGTTGTGAGCCCATATCCAATGAATGGGACAACCTAATGGGTCATACATAAAAGCCTAAAGGAAGTTCTATTTGATGGGAGAAATTTTCTAAGGAGATAGAATATTCACTATTGCCATCTTTATGGAGAAATCAATTGGCTAATTTCTTGGTCATTATGGCTTAATTAATGTAATTGTTAAATTGTTTAAAATAATTTAAGGAGTTAAATTAGATCAATTAAATTAAGAGGTTAATTTAATTGGTGCCATATGAAAATTTTTGGTGCCATATGACAATTAATTAGTTAAGTTAACTTAAAGAATTAAGTTGACACTTTCTAACTTAAAGAGTTAAGTAAGATGACTTAAGGAGTTAAGTCAAGTTGATTAATTAAATTAAAGAGCTAGTTTAATGAAAGTGAGGATTTATTTTGGAGGAAAATTAAAATGAAGGAGTTCATTTGATGTTAATTTGGGATTAATTTGAAAGACATTTCATGAGATGGAATTTAGATCGAGTTAAATTAAATCCAAATGCAAGTGAAATTCACATTTCACATGCAAGTAGATTGCCAAGTTGACAAACAACCTCATGAAGGGTATGATATCAACTAGCATAAGTCCATCGACTTTATAAATAGAGAAGAGGTGGCCAGCCACTTAGCGATTAGCAAGCAAGTTGCTAGATACTTTTTTCCCCTCCAAAATGTGTGATTCACTCATGTGTTGAAGTTTCACACCATCCTTATCATTATCTCCATATATTTGTCTCTCCCTTTCCTTCTTCCTCTAGTTCTCTAGCTAATTGGATATAGATTTGACCTCTCCTTGGGTGTGTGGATCATAACATAAGAGGCTTCACATTTGAGGAACTTTATCTTTTGGAGATCCTCGGCTGTCCAGAAAGTTTGGAGATAGATTTGGAGGTCTTTCTGTACTTGGATTTGGTTGAAATTTTAACTGAAGATTCTCAAGTGTGTTTAGGTGTTGCCTACTAAATTTCAGCCACTTTGGATTTGATTTGGTTAGGGTTTCTCCACTGTGTGCAGATTGACAATTTTGAAGAGTTCATTGGTATCATCCTCATCAACCTTTGGATTTAGCGTTCAAGGTTAGTTTCAACCATTAAATCTAGTTTAAATGCATGATTAGATCATGGTATTTGGAATAGATGAGTTTTATTTAGCCCATTTTTGGTTTTTTAATTGGATCCTATAGCTACTCCTCACTTCAATACATTCATGGGTCATCATACCTCATCTGTATCTATAAATACATTCAAATTCATCTCTTATTTCAGTGCCAAAAAAGTTATAGAATGCTATTAGGAGACATTGCCAAATAATGTTCTACCCTAAGTGAAACCAATATGTTAAATCACGTGCAAAAAATTGAAACCACGAAACAAGGAAAAGTATGAATTTGCATTGTACTTCTTTATTGCCAACTTTCCATATTGTCATCCAATTCAAATCCTTTATTACATTCTCTATTCTTTCTTGTAACGCCTCAATTGAGAGGTGCCTGCTCCCGTTGCAAGGTACCACCCACTCAATGCCACAAGTCTTCAGAATAACAGAAAATACATTTCTAAAAAATGCAAAGTATTTAATTTGTACAACAAACCTTCAACAAAGGTACAACTATAAATCAAAATATCAAGATTCACACTTTTGGCACTTATATCACCCTCATTATTTTATGTTTCGCTTGGGTTAGTCTATTTCGTCACTCATTCTTATCTAGGTGAAGAACGAAAATAACAATAAAGCAACTTAAGTTTGAATGACATAGTGAGATATTTTAGCAATAATAACAAACTAATAATTTCACAAATATCATATAAGAGACATATAGAAGCATTAAAATTTCTACAAGTGGTGAGAGAAGGTTTTAGTTAAAATTTTAGGTGATCCATCTCACCACCATCTCACCCTAGTAATGGGATTTCACAAAATTTACTATCTCTCATTAAGGATTAAATCTCCATTATGATCAAAAGAGGTCGATATGCCATTTGAACAGCTAATGGACTTTTGTCAAATATTTGAGTTTCAA
Source organism: Jacaranda copaia (assembly GCA_014898725.1). NCBI lineage: Eukaryota > Viridiplantae > Streptophyta > Magnoliopsida > Lamiales > Bignoniaceae > Jacaranda > Jacaranda copaia. The sequence goes on from JACGDI010005599.1 coordinate 490,173, forward strand.
AGCATAAATACCAAGCATATCAAATAAACTAAATATAGTTTATCAAACATTTTCACTATTAAGCTGTTGGTGGTTTTCCTGCTTTGTCACTCCACTTTCGAAAACACAAAAATTCTTATCCCCCCAAAGTACTGAGTGATTGGCTTGGACATTTAATCACTCACTAGTATGACTAGCTGCATGCCTGATCCCACTCATAGGTGGCTACCTGCAATTGGCCTACTAAGTAGGGATTATATGTGCTTTGTGCAAGGGTATCAGCTAAAAGATTTGTCATTGTCGGTCCATCTTGCCCAATCATTTTTCGTAACTGATCTCAGGGCTCACCCCCAAGGGTATTATGTATAATCACTGATATAACTGAATATGTCCAATAGCATTTCACTTAATATGTAACTTAGCCATGTTAAGCATGTAATTATTGATTCAACCCAAGCTGGTTTTAAGCTAGATATGGTGAGTAAAATATATATTTCAAAATCACTTTTCAATCTCCTCAACATAATTGCTACAATATCAATCAATATCAATAGAAGCACTAAGTAAAAAAGGGTGATGTGGAGTACTATTTTTAACACATAGATAAAAAGGAAACAAACGACCAGGATACATTAACAAGTATATATGTTATTTCCCCAGCAAAGAAATCTTATACTATTGAGTATAAACTCACTTGTGTAAATGTAGAGGAAGTTCCTAATTATCTGAACACTCAAGCCTGGCTTTCTAGTCGAATCAATAATTGTCATAAGATAATCTAACTTATTATTCTATCAATCCTCTAATACTTAAATATAAATATAGCTAATATTTTTATTAAACTTAAGGTTATTCTAACACTTGAGCTTGATTATATCTTATCTTAGATGACCTTAATCTTCCAACTACATAATACTTCAATATTACAAAATTTTACTTACTTGAGCCTAAACATTCTGACTTTATTATCTTATCATTTTAACCATCTTAATAACTGTACGTGATTGAGCAAGCTTAATCCTCAAACTACACCCAACAAACTCTATTTGTCACTTTACTTATTTACAATACATGATGACGAGTCTAAATCCCTAAATTAGTTGGGTTTTATGTGTTTATCAGGTCCAGGTTTGATAATTCATTTTCGTTCCAACATTTATATAACTTAATCTTTAAATTAAGCTCAACTATATTTTGTTCACAAAAAACTACATTATCAAGTCTAAGAGTATAATTTTAGATCAATCTTTCTTAATTTATTAAACTTAGAACTATAATCAATTTTGTTCAATATTTACAAACAAAGAATCGTCTCGAGTGGAATTACATTCAGAAATCCTAATTTTAATTAACACTGAATTAGAAAGGTGAAAATCAATTGAATTTAACATCAATATGAAATTTACCCAAATTAGATTGAATCTAGATCTAATCTCAAATTGAAAATAGTCCACATGAGTTCGGGAGTTAAAATTGGATTGATTGCCCTAAAGCTGCCACTACGCACCACCACACCAAAGACTGAAACCAACACTACTGCCAAATGCACCTTGTCGCTAGGAGCAAAATGTCCTTATTGATTTTTTTTTTCATCGCCGACAAGTCAGTTAATTGATTAGTCAAAGCCATAGCTAAACCTTAACATTGCTGTCCATAACCACCTATTCTGCCATTGTCACTGGTTGAAGCACCAAATCAATGCCACCATGAGTTTACCCATAATATTCTACCTAGAAGCACTTTGTCTCCAACTAGTTTTTGCCGTCGAAAGTGGCAAAACTACCACCTTTATCATCGCTCACATCGGCCTTGATTTTCCTATCTATTTCATTGGTGTTTTAGGTCGTGTTTGGTATGGATGAGTTCACCATGATGAGAGAAATATTTTTTGTTCGGTTGGTTTTGGGTTTTATGGTCGTACTCCAGTGATTCACATCCAGGGTAAGGTTTAGGTGATTTTTGAGAATTTGATAAAATTATGTCCTTGATCAATATATATAATTACAATTTTTAGCCTACTCAATTTGACCCCCAAATGTTTTGACTGACTTTACTTAAGACCTTAAAGTATTACACCATTTTCAATCTAGTCCCTATATTTTAATTGAGTTATCCAACTTTTAATTCTTGTATATTAACCCCCTAACATTCTTAATTTCAGTTAATTAGGTCCAAACTGGTTTATTTTAAAATCCTTAATCTTTTATTTCTCTAACATTGATCCTCTAAACTTTAGAATATTAAACAATCAAGTCCTTTTCTTTTATTTAATAAATCCCTCAATTCCTAATATTTCTTTAATTAATTTAATTTTAATCAACTTTAATTGATATTCCAAAAATCGGGATGTCACACATTTTTTATTCCACTTCAAGAATATATGACATGTATATTAAATATTGTTTTATAAAAATAATTAATTGAGAATCAGATACACTTAGCATAAATACAACAAGTCGGAATAGAAGATGAAATAACCTAACAAGAAATATAGTACAGAATCCAAAATGATACCTACTAGCTTGATTCCTTCAAAGTTGGATAGTCTTTATATGACGAAGTTCCTGAAAAATTGACTGCATTTGAAATAGTGGTCATGCACATTGAGGATGAAAAAAGGTATATTTATTACTTAGCATATTGATTATTTCAATAAGATGATTTTGGATATCTCTAGTATAGATGTACAAATTAAAGATAATGATCAAGCTTTAATTCTCTTGTGTTCTTTACCTAAATCTTTTGAGCACTTAGTTATATTTTGTTGTATGGGAGAGATACAATTTCAATAGACGATGTAAAGGCCTCATTGAATTTCAATGAATTGAGAAAACATGTCCTAAACAGCAATGATAGTGAAAGTATGGAAGGATTGATTGCAAAGGGGAAACCAAGAGAAAAGGGAAGGAGTAGAGGTTGATTTAAGTCCCAAAGAAAGCCTAGAACAAGCAATAAATGTTTTAGATATAGAGGAAAGTGACACTAGAAATGAAATTGTCCATAACATGGAAAGGTAAAGGATGTAAGTGAATCTTCTTATTAGAAATAGGATGATGTTATAGGACTTGTTGAGGAAGATTCTGATGGTGGACTTGTTCTCAATGTTATTGAGAGTCATTTGAATGTAGAGTGGATTTTGGATAGTGGTTGTTCCTACCACATGCCCACGAAAGGATTGGTTTATCATTTATCAAAAATACGATGGTGGTAAAGTGCTCATCGAAAATGATGCTTCTTACAAGTTATAGGGATTGGCACAGTAAGTATCAAAATGCATTATGGTATGGTGAGGACCTTGACAGATGTGCATCATGTTCCTAATTTGAAGAAAAATATAATTTTGTTGGGTACCGTGATAAGAATGACTGTGAGTACAGAGCTTGAGATGGATCAATTTTGCGGGTTTCCAATGATGCTTTATTAATCATGAAAGGGGACAAGAGGAATAACTTTTACATATTACAAGGCAGTACAGTTACTGGTACTGCAACAGTTTCTTCATCAAAATGATACTATGAGATTTTGACATATGTATCTTGGGTATATGAGTGAGAAGGAATGTTAGAACTGAGCAAATGGGGTTTGCTTTGTGGAGAGAAGACTGGAGGACTAGATTTCTATGAGCAATGCATTCTTAGCACGCAACATAAGGTGAAATTCGACACTACAGTTCATAGGACCAAGGCACCTTGGATTATATTCACTCAAATTTTTAGGGGTCTTCTAAAGTTTCCTTAAAGAGTGGTGCTAGATACATGCCAACTTCATTGATTACTTCTCACGGAGAGTATAGATGTACATGTTAAAGTATAAGGATGAGATATTTGTCAACTTCAAGCAATGGAAGACCTTGATTGAGAAGTAAACATGAAAGGAGATCAAATGCTTAAGGACTGATAATAGTTTAGAGTTTTGCAATAAGGAATTTCAAGAATTCTACAACAAGGAAGAAATTGTAAGGCATCACATAATTGTACATACACTATAGTAAAATAGAGTTGTGGAATGGCTAAACAAAACTATCTTGGAAAGAGCTAAATGCATGTTCTTTAATATCGAATTGTTCAAGGATTTTTGGGTAGAAGTAATTAATACTACTTGTTATTTGGTAAATAGGTCACCATTGACTGTTTTGGACTACAGGACACCAATGAAAGTGTGGTCTAGATCTTCTGCTGATTACTTAATTCTGAGAGTATTTGGCCGTCTAGTCTATACTCATGTCTGCTAAGGAAAGCTTGAATTGAGGGTTAGGAAATGCATATTCCTCGATTGTGCAGATGGAGTCAAGGGTTAGCGTTTGTGGTGTAATGATGATAAGGTCTCCAAGGTGATTATCAATAAAGATGTGACATTCAATAAGTCTGCTATGATGAAGAAGGTGGAGCAAAGGAAAATTAGTCAACATGGCATTAAGGAGAAGATGGAGTTTGATATTGATACTCCACAAGTTTCAAACGAAACATAGAAGATGGTAGATGAAGCTAGTTAGAGATCATTATCACCTAATTAGCAATAGAAAAATGATTTACTACAGAACTATTGTTAGGCTCGCAATAGAGAGAAAAGACAGATCAAACCACCACAGCAGTTGCATTTTCATATTTAATTGCTTATGCTTTGAATTTGGCCAAGGTGTTTGTAGGAGATGATCTAGTCACATATGAAGAGGTAATTTTTAGTCTAGATTTTGATAAATGGGTAGTTGCTATAAGTGGAGAAATAGACTCTCTAAACAAGAATAACACATGAAAGTTGGTTGATGTACCTAAAGGGTAGAAAGTTATAGGTTGCAGATCTATAAGAGAAATACAGGGATTCCCAAGGTAGAAAATGCTAGATACAAGTTGCAATTGGATAGCTAAGGGTTTTACTTAGAGAAAGGGAGTTAACTTTTTTAAGGTGTTCTCCCTAGTTGTAAAACATACTTTTATTCATGTATTACTTGCCATGGTAGCTTTGTTTGATATGGAACTAGAGCAGATGAATTTGAAAATAGTGTTTTGCATTGTGAGTTGGAGAAGCAAATTTACATGAGCCAACTAGAGGGATTCATTATGTCCAAAAAGGAAAGTCAAGCATACTTTTTAAAGAGGTCTTTGTATGGTTTGAAACAGTCTCTCAGGCAATAGTATAAGAGGTTTGATGCTTTTACTACCAAGATAAGATATACTAGAAGTATATATAATTATTACGTATATCATAAGAAATGTAGTGATGGCTTTCTCATATATTTGTTGCTGCATGTTGACAATATGTTGATTGCCTTTAGAAATATATTTGAGATCAACATTTTAAAGGCTCGATTGAGTAATGAATTTGAGGTGAAGGATTTAGGCGGTGTAAAACAGATATTGGGCATAGAGATCATCTGATACAGACACTCGGGATCATTGTACTTATCTCAACAAAGTCACGTTAAGAAAGTACTTGAGTGTTTTGGAATGGATGAATCCAAACCAGTTGATATACTACTTACAGCTCATTTTAAGCTCTCATTAGATCTATCACCGATACTGATGAGGGATTCAAGAACATGTCAAATATGCCATATAGTAGTGCAGTAGGTAGCTTGATGTATACCATAGTGTACACTAAGCCAGATAATTTACATGCAATCAGTGCTATGAGCAGGTACATGTACAAGCCATAAAAGACTCATTGGCAAGTAGTGGAATTGATCATGAGGTATTTGAGAGGCTCTACAAATAGATGTTTGAAATATAATCAATTGAATTCTACCACTAGAATTGTTGGCTATGTGGATGTGGATTATGCCCGAGATTTAGACAGTAGAAGATAAATGATAGGATATGTTTTTTGTGTTTTGAGTCATACGGTTAGTTGGAAGGCGACTTTGCAGTCATTAGTTGCATTGTCCACAAGAGAAGCAGAATACATGGTTTTGGTTAAAGGCGTAAAGGGAGGCATTTGGCTAAAAGGGCTTATTGATGATATGGGTATGAGTTCTGATATTACTTTGATATTTTATGATTGTCAGAGTGTCATACACTTGTTAAAGAATCAAGTATTTCATGAGAGAACAAAGTACATAGATGTGAGGTATCACTTTGTTTGGGATATTGTGTCTCAATGTATCTTTTTGGTTTATAAGGTTGGGACCAAGGATAATCTAACGAATGTGTAGACCAAGATTGTTCTAGGTATTAAATTTGAGCATTACTTGGATTTGATTAATATTTGCAGGCTTGGATGATTGCCCCTTTGGGGGTAGGGATAAAGAAGATAGATGGAGAATTTTAAGTCAAGATAGAGAATTATTGATTTTACCTTGAAATTTTAGCTACAAATGATGAGAAATGAAAGAAATGGAGCGAAATAGAGTCAAGTGGATGACATGGGTGCGGGAACACACACAACATGTGTTGGTAGGACACAATGCACTGACGCATGAAGAGAGGCACGTCCAGCCACGGAAGCTAGGTAAGATACCTGTGAAGCATGCCCAAGCGCAAGGAGATGCTAGCCTAGGCACATAGGTTACTGAAATCGTGCGGCCTAGCGCAAGTTGGCTCATGGCATTCTGCAATACAGTGCCAAGGCATGAGTTCTATGTGCCCTGGTGAGGCGTGTCTCGATAGCAGCAGCATACTTGCATGGCCCAGCGCAATATGAAGGCCCATGGGCGGTTTTCGATTCTCTTTGGATATTTGAACCCCGTTTTGTTCCAAGTTGACTTAAGACACTAGAGACAAACCCTAGACATAATTTCTATATCGGATTAGGTACAGTTTTCTCAAAACGAAGTTTAGAATAAGCGTATTGGGTGTTCTTATGAGATTTTTGGGACTTAAATTGTACTTGGCACTTTGATTTAGAATCAATCAATTCTTTTTTTTGTCAAGTGAATTAGGTACATCGGCGAACCATATTAAATCTTGTTGTCAATTTCAACGAATTACATTACTGTTATTCCTCAATCATATTATTTGGTACAAGTGGGTTACAATTCTTCCTTATTTTGCAGTAGAGATTGGAAGGGGGTGATTACCTTACAAGTCATTCAATATCATTTCTCATTGATCATGCTATTTATTTTACCTTATTTTCTTTACAAGACTATGAAAGCGTGTAATGAACGTGAGTTGGAGTGACAACTCAACCAAACCCCAAAAAGAAAAAAAGTTGCATTTACTCACTAATATATAATTATTAGTATTGTTTGGTTTGTTTTTGTTTACATGTAAAGTTCGGGCTTTAACATTAGTTACAAGTGTGTTGACATTGAGTTACAACCCTAACAATAACTACTAAATAGCCAAAAAACTAGAACAAAATAAAAATTGTTAGTTTTTATGTTGTATAGTTTGGATACAAGACCAAAGGGCAAATTGAAAAAAATAGAGACGTAAATAAAGTCATTTTGCAAAAAAAAAAACTGAAATTAAGGTAGTAACAAAATTAGAACTATAACTATAAAAAATAGAAAAAAACAAGGGACAACTTAATTTATCAAGAAGCACAATTAACGCCAGAATATGCTTGTGTGGCGCTTCAAATTCCTAAAACCAAATTCCATTTTCCTTTTCTTTTTCTTTTTTTTAATTATCTCAAAATCCTTTTCAAAGTTAATATGTTGCATTTTTTATATTATAATTTTTTGAATAATTTTATTTTTTAAATGAGATTGCTTTCATATAAGCTAGACTGGAGCTTTCCAGTAATATGTCATGGGCATACAAAAACTTTGTTTTAAGAGAGTTATCATCATTTAAAATTGATGTTTTTGTGCCTCTATGTTTGGCAACAAATTAGTTTGATCATCATTAATTGTCATTGGAAATTTAGGTTTCAAATTTTCATGTTCGACAAAGACTTCTATGACTTCATCTAAAATGGCTATCAAAACTATGAAATCCAAGAAAATACCGTCCTCTGGTATGCTTTTAAATGCGCATAATCATGTCTTCGTGGCCAAAGTTTCTTGTAAGTTTTCTTCCAAACTGTCTTTTCCAACAGTTTTTCCTCAAGATTTCATTATCATAACAAGTATGAGAGGCCAAATGTCAAAGAATGATGTTGATCTTGCGTTTCCTCAAAGACTTTCATATTTTAATTCGTTCAAGACATTAAACAATCAGGGTCGATGTTTTACCCACCAACTACTTCTCAACGTGGGCATGATCGTGCCTTGATTGCTGCAAACTAGCCATAGCAAGCAGTTTAAATTCTTGGTTTCAATTTAATTATGATTTAATCTCTTATTTTATTTCATGATATATAACACATGTATTAAATATTTTTTTATAAAAATAATTGGCTAAGAATCAAATAGAGGTGCAAAAGTACTTTAATAACTTCCTTGCCCTCTGTGAAACTACACGATCAAGTGCAACAAACTTGGGTATTGATAAGATAATACCGAACTCAGACTCATTCATTCCACCTCGATCGTCCATATTCCATCATTTCAAATTGTTGGTTTTGTTGATATGAGCAAATCAAACAGGCCAAAGTAAAAGAAAAATTTGGAAAGAAAAAACTTTTATTGGCAATACAAGTGTAAGAATCTTGAACACATGCACACCCAAAAATCTGCCAATTCGAGATGACAAATCTTCAATGTGAACTTCAAATAACAAATCCAAGATAGAAATAACAAACTCTTCCCAGGATATTTATAATACATATCCAGGAGTACACTTTGCTAACAAACCAAAATAAATGCCTAAAAAATAGGAAATGAAACGGAGTGGAAGTTCTGGTTTGGTGGTGATAGTGGGAACACTTTGCATGTTGTCAAGAGTGCAATCAGATCACTTAGCCCAGTAGCAGTTTTCAGTTAGAATGGGTCAAATACACTTCCTTGTTCCTTGTCAAGTGCTCTCCATCTCTTTCTTGAGTATGTCTTGAAGGGAGGACATGCATCTGTTTTGCACTGTACATGTTGTGTCTCAAAAATCATAGTGCGGACAGAAAGTTGGGTGCCGCTGCACCAACTTTTTGAAGCCGTGGCACTGACCCAATAAAATTCACGTTGAGGATAGAAACTTGGTGTTTGTAGTGCCAACTTTCTGGAGCAGTGGTGCTGTTGAGTGGCACCACCGTATCGTTTCAGCTATTATTATTTCATTTTGGGTCTATTTATAATCTATTTTCTGTATAAGATTTTAAAGTTAAATTTGAGTTTCTATGAGAAACATTTTGTAATATTCTAGTTTGTGCCACTTAATTAGTAAAATTCTCTCGTCAAAGGTGGACTTAACCAAATTTGAGTGCATCATGTAAATTCTTCATTCCACTTTATGATTACACATTCAGTTTGTCGTTAATTCTGTGACAATATTAATTGTGCCTGGTAATCTTAGAAATAAAACAAGAAATATTGGTACCACAATGTATGAACAAATTAAATAATCAATACAAGGAATTATTTCTACCATATCTGTGTAGTTTTATTGGTTTTAAGAAGTTGTGGAGTCCGGAAATGTTCCTATACGTTCGGCATTATTAAACTTCTTAACCATATATACTAACATTTATGGTCAGATGAATCAGTTATGCGGACAGCAATGGTTGCTTGGTTTTATTTCCATTTTTAATTTTCATTTCCATTATTTCTAAAATTTAAAAAGTTAATTAGTGGAAATGAGTTTGTATTTGGATAAAATGTTGGAAATGTAATAATTATGATAGTTTTAATAGATTGTAAGTGGAAAGAGATAGAAATAATGGAATAGAGAGAAAATATATATAGGTTATTAGAAAAGATATATATGTTATTGGAGAATGTATTTTGAAAATGAGAATGATATTGATTGACCATTTTCAGAAATTGAAGGGTTTTATTTTTGAAATACTAGAAAATGAAAAAAATGAGTGTGGAAATAAAACCAAATGGCCCATATAAGTCATCATCCTCTAAGAAGGAAAAACTCATGGCAGTATTAATTAATTTCTCAACCATAAACAAGCATTGGTCCAACTTGACTCACCTTCCTGGAATGGCGCATAAGCCTCCGGAGACTGGAAAGGAAAACTGAAGGCAGCATTAAATTTCTTAACCATAAACAAATATTTGGTAAAGGCTTTGAGAAGACTAAGTGTACTACATAACTGATTCTGTTATTGAGCACAAATTAAATTCAAATTAGTTTGCATTGGTGAAAAACTTGTGAAATCTAAGAAAATGTTTGGTTAAACTTGTTTGAAAGATCTAATATACTCCTCCGTCTTATAATATTTTTGGAGCTTAAAAAATGCATTCTAAATCTTATTTTACAAATAAGATCTTGAAGTGTTTGAAAAAAAAAAGAGGTTTTAGAGCTTATAAAATGTTAATAATTATAGTTTTGTAACTAATATGGTTTAAATTAAATGAGTTTCTTAACATCTTAAAAATATGTTAGGATATTATTTTTTTTTAAAGAGCTTATAATACTTAACATTTTCTTGGGGGCTCCTAAATTTTGCTAAGCACTTTATAATATTTATAAAATATTGTTTCGAGAAGCTTATAAGCTTATCTAAATATTGTTTTTAACTTTGCTAAAAATATCTCATCAAAGACTTTTAAACATGTTTAAAGCTGCATACCTCTAGTTTTTCCTTGGGTCTCAGGCATAGATGGAGCCAGGGGGGCTAGCAAGGGCAGCCCCCCCTCCTTAAAATATTTCAATTTTGTCTTCCTTCAAATTATAAAATTGTCCTTCCCTTCATTGAAAATATGCTCATTGCCACTGCCACTGTCCTTCTTTGTCTTTCTATTTTTCTTACATCAATTGTTTTGAAATTATAGGTTTTGAATTATTAGTATATATGATGAAACTAAAAAAAAAAAAATCATATGTTTGGTAATTTAGAATTTCGCCCCCCATAATGAAAAATTTTGGCTCTGTCCTCTTTGGGTAGGAAACTTTGTATTTAAAATAACTCAAATAAAAATTACCCAAGTATAATCTTTACCTATGTTTGAACCTTTGATTTTATGAAGAAAATGTTAAAATTTTTTTTCTCATGCTTCAAATCATGTAATTCTATACTTCAATGTTTGCACATTTGCATTTCTCTTTCCGTTTCCTCGCTAATTTTTTTCTTTCAAACGTAGCATTATAGACCAATCTCTTTGCTTCCCTCCAACCATTGTAGTAGTGAAATAGAAAGAAAATTCATCAATTTTTTGATAATGAACTCAAACTGCGAGGCCAAATGAAAAATTTTCAGGAAAATTTGGACACGGTTGCATACAATCTTCATATATACATCTGTATCTTTTCCGTTTCCGTGTACATAATTGTTGGAACTTTTGGAGGCACTTCTGTTTTTCTAATTGATCGAACTGATATTTAAAGCCAATACATGACTAATTCTACATTTGATTAAGCCACTTTGTTTGCATAACTTTGGATCTTTGCCTCAATAAAAAATGACTATGGATACCTATTTATATATAGTAACTCAAATATCTCTCTGAAGACTTAAGCATCTAACTAGTTTCCAATGCACTGAAAATGATAGTGATTTTAATGCTATTTTGTCTAGAAGGTGTAATTGGTTAAATTTATTTAAAATGTCTTATAAACTCCTATATTTTATAATATGTTTTTGAAACTTATAAGATGCCGGGTTTTTTTAAAAAGCAAGTTCTTAAGTGTTTGAATAAAATAAGATGTTGGAAATTATAAGATGTCAAAAAGACAATTTTGTAATTTAATATGATTAAAATTAAAGGAGTTTGTTAATATGTTAAAAATAAGTTAGGAATTACTTAATTACTTTTCTAAAAAGAGTTTATAAACTCCAATATCTTATTTTAGAAGCTTATAAACTCTTTTATTTTTTTAAAAAGAGTTTGTAAACTCCAGTATCTTATTTTAGAAGATTACAAGCTCTTTTACTTTTCTAAAAGGAGCTTATAAACTCCAACATCTTATTTCAGAAGTTTATAAGTTTTTTTAAAAAAAAAAATTTACCAAACACTTTTCAACATCTTATAAGCTCACCCAAAAACCCTCTAAGGCTTTCTCTTTGAACTTCTTTTTGTGGAAAAGTGCAAATTACAAATACATCAATGAAGATGCTCTGACACTCGAGTTAGTGGCCATTTCAAGATAAATAATTTGGAGGGAATATAAATTAATCAAAATAAATCATACTTATAACTAGGTAAATGAAGATATATTTATAGAATAATGTCATTTGGCAAATAATATATTATTGAGGTGACTCAATGCATGGTACCTATGTTGTTAACGAATGAATTTCAAGATTAGTTGGGTCACTAGAATAGATAGAATTGGATTGAACTTGCACAGCCATGAAGTCTTTGATAATTCCATTTATTTATCAAGAATATCATGGATCTTTCATATATACCATTCAAATGTTTGGTTCCATTTCTAAATGTTACGAATATATCTATTATTGAGATATGTTGTTGATAGTTAATTATCATAAAATTATCCTACGTCACTTCAAATTTGTGTAGAATAGAAATCCTCTTTTGATAGAGCACCACATAATCTATCCAAATAGAACTAGCAATAAAAGAGAAGTTTGATATTATAATTATCCACATCTTTGTTAATTGGTGCTCTTTTATATTTTAGATCATACTCTACTCAAAAATCAGTTAAGCCCATATATCTTCTTTTATTTGTGGATCATTCACTTATAATACAAGACATTATCCTAGTCTCCGAGAGACATGATTTTGTCCTGCTTTTTTTCTAATAATATAATTAGGATTTTTAGTTTCAAGAAGAGTTGTAATATGTAATTTACATCTATCGTGCTTTTAATTTGATTACTCAGGCATATTGATGGGACACTTGTTTTGAGTTATGAGATGAGTATTAAAGAGGAGTTAGAAGAATGTTCTTTGATAACTTTGAAATTAGTTATACAAAGAGTATTTTTGTTTTGAGTTTAGATATCAAATTCAAGATGTATCTTACACCTGTTAATTTCTTATCTTGGTAGAAAAATGAAAAGAGGCTGTTTTACGGTACTACGATTCTGGTTCCATTCTATTAGCTTGTATTATTTTTTTCATTAAATTTATTTGTCTAGTTTTTATTTGATAAATCTCATATCTATATTTACTTCCACTATTTGAGAAACCAAGAATGATGATGAATTTAGCACCCACCTGTTTGAGTATATAATGAAAGGAATAATGTTGTTGAAATTTAGATCTCATATAATGAAATTTAGGGACAAAAGCTATCGAAAACCAAAAGGAATAAAGCTATAACAATAGCTCTCTGCGTGTTGATCTTTGACCAATGAGAGAATCTATTTATAGAATATGAATGTTGTGCAAATTATAGATATCAGATTAGTCTGGCAAGAATCATACTAGTTTTATGTTTACTTGGGCCATGTTTTCCTTCCTTTCTAGAAATTTACACCTATTGTCATGTACCAAAAGACTTGTATGACTTTGATGGGGGAGAATTATTAAAAGATCAAAATGCCATTACTTACTTTTAACCAAAATTTTAAAATAACCCCATGATCTATGTCTTTTTTAAATAAATCAACCCGACCATCCAACCCAGATCCGTATCTCGGAAGGATCCTGGCCTTACAAAGCAGCCACTTGTACACTTAAGAGAGTGGACATGTGGACTCAACAGTACATAGCCAACTGAATTGTTAGCTATAAATACCCTCTTATTTATTGTTAGGGAAAGGATTCAATGAGATCTAGCACTTACCCACACACCAAATATTCGTACCTAACGGCCTACGCGCCTATACTTAGCTTAACCTTTTAGCCCAGAAAATGCTCACCCGAGCTCTCATCTTTGGTTGACCACGCGATCATTGACAAATATACTATTTTGTTGTATCTTGCAATATCTGTAGGCACCGTACATGGGAAATTTGGATGGAGTGTTTTGAATCTTGGGTTAGGTAGGCCTCATGGCAACAATACCTAGTAAGAACATATAGATACTAGAAATTCATACTAGTTCACCTTCATTGCAACAAACACCTCCTATGACCCAACCTGAGTTGATGATAGGAATCACACAATCAAAGTTATAGACTTTGATTGAAATAGTAAGTAACGAGTCGTTGATGAAAGATTGGTAGGCTTAGTGTCAACATCACAACCCCCATTCCTAAGGTAGTTATTTTGAGAGGAACCTTTGACTCGAGATAGGAGGATAGAGATAGTAAGAAGCGATGGGGATTCTAGGAAAGATGAAAGTTATCAGAGGCAATTAGATGAAGAAGCTATAAGCACAAAGGCAAACAAAGGAGTGAGGTTAGCTGAACGGCATTCTAAGGGGAAAACTCTTGCAAAGGTCCAAGAGATTAGCAACCAAGTAGAATAGTTGAGTAGAAAGTTGGAGGAGATCAAGAGAAAAAAGCAACAAAGATTCACTCTGTAAAAGAAAGGTTTTTTTTTTTGGCGTGGGTATCTTAAAAAAAATGGTGCCATTGAGATTCAAAATACCTGAGCTTTCGAGGTATGAGGGAAATTCTGATCCTCAAGATCACCTGACGGCATTTGAGTATATGATGCAATTGAATGGGCTACCAGGTACAATCAATTGTAGGGTGTTTATCACCACCCTATATAGCAGAGCATGGGAATAGTTCACTTTGTTGGTACTAAGAACTGTAGTGACATATGACTAGTTATGGAGAAAGTTCTTATATCACTTCGCCAGTAAGAAAAAGTTCAAAAGGCTAGCCATATATCTGTTCACCATAAGACAAAAAGAGAATAAGACTCTGCGGGCATTTATAAGTCATTTCAACAATGAGGTCTAGGAGGTTCCCGACCTTAATATGGATATGATGGTTAGTATTTTGATCTATGGTCTTAACAAAGGCTTGTTGGCATCGGCATTGGCTAGGGAACCACCTCTCGATGTGGAGACATTAATAGAGGTAGTAGAAAGATATATGCATAAGGAGAAGATAAACATAATAAAGGATGAGGAGTGCTTAAAGGTCACAACAGAAATGAAGGCATAGAGGAAGAAGGAGATAGGTAAACTTTAGTTTGAAAAAAACCATTAGAGGTCCCCACACCAACCAAAGTTTGACCATTATACACCCTTGTGAACCACTAGAACCAAAATTTTGTTTACCATTGCCTCATCAAATATCATAAGGTGGCCAGCAGCAGGATACATCCAATAAGAGAAATTCAAACCAATACTGTGCATTCTATCGAGTTAAAGAGCATGATATAAAGAGTTGAGGCCACTTGAGGGATGAGATAGAAAGGCTGATAAGGCAAGGGTATTTGAAAGAGTTTGTACAATATTCACATAAAGATTCCCAGAGGTGGGGACAGCATAAAGATCGATCCCAGAGCAGGTTACATAGCTCATATAGGAGGTACAAGCATGGGAAATACCAAGACACAAAGAAAGGTTGTCACTCGTGTGATGTTGACAACCTTCCAAAGAAGAGAGTGATAAATATGATAGCTAGGGGGCTTGCTGAAGAAGATACGCACAATGCTAGGAAAAGGCATGCTCGAGTAAACCGAAGAAGCCCTAATGTCTACATCTTGGAAAAAGACATGAAACCCAAAACTTTCAACTATAATACTTTGGAAGGAATGGCACAATCGTATGATGATCCTACAGTTATAATGATAGATATTGTAAATTTCTTTATGTAAAAGGTATTAGTGGATAATGGCAGTTCATTAGACATTATATTCATGAGCACATTGAAAAAGATGGATTTAGACGTCATGACCATCATACCAATAGTACTCCACTAGTAGGTTTTGGAGGATCTGAGGTTGTGCCTCTAGGAATTATCAATCTCCTTACTTTTTTGGGAGTGGAACCAAAGAGAAGAACAATTATGCTTAAGTATCTGGTGGTAGATTGCCCATTTTCTTATAACATGATGTTAGGATGGCCAGGCTTTAACCTCTTTTAGGCTATTGTGTCAACCTATCACCTAAAGATGAAGCTTCCAACTAGGGTAGAAATTGGTGAGGTGTGATGTGATCAGAAAGCAATACGTGTATGATATAATATCTTATTGACAAAGCCTAAGTCAAAGCCAAAGAAAGATAAGAGCATAATAGTTAAAGTAGAAAAGCAATTAGAGTTGCCTATGGGCATTGAGTAGGAAAATAGTAAGAGAAGGAAGATGGTGCCTTTTGACTACCGACAGACAGAACCCCAGTGAGGAGACCCAAGCAAAACTACAAGACTAGGTATGCAAATGAACCCTTAATTTGAAATTTTGATGATAAAATTCCTTAGAGAAAATGAAGATGTCTTTGTGTGGGGACCCATAGATTTTAGTAGGATAGATCCAAAGGTCATGGTCCATAATTTAAATATAGATCCCAATGCCTGACCTATTTGACAAAAGAAGTGTAGTTTTGAGGCCGAAAAGAACATGGTTATAGAAGAAGAAGTTAGGAAATGATTAGAGACAAGCTTCATAGTGAGGTGCAGTTCACTAAATGGTTTTCTAGAGTTGTGGTAGTTCCCAAGACAGATGAGAAATGGACAATATGCATGGATTACACCAATTTGAACAAGGTTTGTCCTAAAGATTTCTACCATTTGCCCAAGATAGGTGCTCAAGTAGATTCTATAATAGGATGCACCTTGCTAAGCATGATTGACACATACCAAGGCTCTGACCAAATACATATGGTCCTCGAGGATATGGTCAAAACAACTTTTGTGGTCGAAAGTGGGGTATATTATTACTAAGTAATGCCGTTTAGGCTAAAAAATATAGGGGCTACATATCATAGGTTGGTAAATAAGATGTTTAGAGATCAAATATGTCATACCATGGAGGTCTACGTAGATAACATATTGGTCAAAAGTACACAAGAGGACAAACACATAAAATATCTGAGAGAAGCTTTTAGCATCATGCAATAATATGGTTTAAAGCTAAACCCAGCTAAATGCACCTTTGGAGTTAGAGGTGGAAAGTTTTTCGGATATATAGTCACCAAGAGAGGGATAGAGACCAATTCGAAGAAGATAGAGGCTATCTTGAAAATGCCATCACCCAAAAGTGCTAGGGAGGTGTAGCAGTTAACAAGTTTTATGGTCACATTATGAAGATTTATAACGAGTCTGGCAAAGAGAGGTTTACCTTTCTTCAAAACTTTGAGAAATCTCAGGGAGTTTATGTGGACAGAGGAATGCGAGTGAGCATTTTGAGATCTGAAAAAGTATCTCAACTCTCCACCTCTCTTAGAAAAGTCGCTCCTGGGTAAACGTTGTATTTATGCATGTCTATGACTAAAGAGGTCGTTAGCTTGATATTGTCAAAGGCTATTGGGAAGTATAATAAACCAGTGTACTACATAAGTAAAGTATTATAGGGGGTAGAGAAAAGGTACAACAAGATCAAGAGGTTCACACTGATGTTGGTCACAACTACTAGGAAGTTAGGACCTTATTTCCAAGCTCATCACATGATGGTGACAAACCAACCTTTGAGGGAGATATTACATTACACAAATTGAACGTTTTTGGAAGGTTGGTGAAATGGGTTGTAAAGCTAAGTGAGTTTTCAATTGAATTTCAGAGTAGAACGGCCATGAAAGCATAAGTATTGGTTGATTTCCTAACAAAAATAGGGAAAGAGAATGTAGAGTGACCTTTTGAGGTTAACACATTTGTGGTGGACCGACGGATGGTGCATGTTTATAGGTCATCGATAGCTCAATAAGGAGGTGTAGAGATTTAGTTTCGAAGCTTGTCAAGTGATGAGTTAGATTTTACCTTAAAGTTACAGTTCCAGGTAACAAATAATAAGGTAGAGTATGAGGCTATTATAACTGCACTTAGAATGGCAAGAGAGATATAGATTAGGGACCTCATCATATGCACAGATCCTCAACTAATAGTGAACTAGTTTGATGGGACATGTAAAGCGAAGGAAAAAACCATAAAGAAGTATTTGGAGAAGGTAAGAGGTCTTGCAGGACAAATGTAAAGGGTTCAAATGGTACAGGTGCTAAAGGTAGAAAATGAAAGAGCTGATTCCTTAATCAAGTTCACTAATATGATTAGATAGTTGAGAACAAAGAATGTGACAATAATCATAGCAAAAGAGCAAGCCATTCATGACCAAAAGACCTCTTAGAAAGAGTCATGGTCATAGAGTTAGGCAGCCTGGAGCTAGATACGTGAAAAAAGAAGATTCTATCTTATTTAAGGGATAGAATTCTCCTAATGAACTTGATGGTAGCAAGGAGGATTCAAAGGCAAGCATCAAGGTTCATAGTGTGGAAAGACAAGTTGTATAAGAAGTCATATAGTGGACCACTTTTGAGGTGTCTTGACATAAACTAGGTGGAATATGTCCTAAGGGAGATACACGAGAGAAGTGAAAATCACTCAGAAGGTTAAGCTCTGGTGCAAAAGGTCACCAGACAAGGTACTTTTGGCCTATCTTGGTGAAGGATGCTATTAAATTTGCTAGAAAATGTAGAGAGTGCTAGTTACATGCCAACTTTATCCACAAACCTGGTGCTAAAATGAAGCTGATAAAGATCACTTATCCTTTTGACATGTAAGGGATAGACATCATTGGATCATTTCCTTTCTCAAGAGGTTAGAAAAAATTTGTTATTGTTGCGATTAAGTATTTTAGCAAGTGGGTCAAGGCAAAAGCCATGGTCAAGATATCAGAGATAAAGGTCATGAATTTGCTATGGAGAAACATAGTACGTTATATGGAATACCTAGGATCCTCATCTCACACAACGGTACCCAGTTTCAAGGTAAGAGGATCTTGGATTAGTGCAAGAAGATGAAGTTACAACAGAACTTCACTTATGTGGGGCACCCTCAAGCTAATAGCCAAACTAAGAAGATAAATTAAACTCTTTTGGACAACTTAAAAAAGAGATTGGATAGTGTGAAAGGGGCCTGGGTAGATGAGTTGTTGGAAGTGTTGTAGGCTTATAGAACGACCTTTAGAACTTCAATAGGTGACATGTCGTTTAGTATGGTCTATGGGTTAAAGGTAGTATTTCTTGCGGAAATTAGGTTAGAAACTTTCAGGGTGCTGGAGTTCAACTAGGGGGATAACACCATACAATGAGCTTTCAACCTGGATGTTATTCAAGAAGCCAGAGATACTGTAGCAAGGAGAATGATGTTGCAAAAGAGGCAGATTACAAGAAGTTACAACAAAAAAGTAAAGCCAAGAAGTATGGAGATTGGAGATTTAATCCTGAAGAAAGTTAAAGTATCCAAGCATATAGGCCAGCTGGATCCAAATTGGGATGGGCCTTTCAAGGTCGTGAAGATAACAAAGAATGGAGCATATAGATTGCAATCACTTGATAGGAAGGAGCTCCTACAACCTTAGGGAATACAGAATTTAAGAAAGTTCTATGTTTAAGCATGTCATACCACCTAAAGTTTTATAAATTATCACATCCTGTATGTGGTCGAGCTTGTAAAGTAATTGCATATATATCACTGTTGTTATTTTCCTTTACTACTTCTTTAACAGGATTGAAAGATTAAGATTGTCAACTCAATGATAATCACAAGAGTACGACAATCGCTTGTCGAAAGATCTAGGACCACATCGAAAACCAAGATATCCCAGGCCTAACCTAAGAAAGGTTGAAAGGTCTAAAATGACATCAAAAATCTGCAGTAGATCGAGATATCCTAAGCCTGACCTGAGAAAGGTCAAAAGGTCTAAGACGACATAAAAAATCAGCAATAGAGAAAGATATTCTAGGCTTAACCTGAGAAAGGTCAAAAGGTCTAAGATGACTTCAAAAATCAGCAAGACTTGAGAAAGGTTAAAAGGTCTAAGATGACATCAAAAAGCAGCAATAGATCGAGATATCCCAGGCTTGACTGAGAAAGGTCGAAAGGTCCAAGATGAAATAAAAAATTAGCAATAGATCGAGATATCCCAAGCCTAACCTAAGAAAGGTCAACAGGTCTAAGATTTTGTCACAAATCAGCAATAAAGTGAGATATTTTAAGCCTAACCTGAGAAAGGTCAAAAGGTCTGAGATTACATCAAAAGTCAATAGTAGACCAAGATGTTTTAGCCTTAACTTGAAAAAGGTCGAAAGGTCTAAGACTGTGTCAAAAGTTACATAGATTGAGATATTGCAGGCTTGACTTGAAAAAGATTGAAAGGTCTAGAATTATGTTAAAAACAAACAACTAACTCAAAGATCCCAACTTACGAAAGGTTGGCAACACATCAACACTAATAAGTCTAAAGCTAAATGACTAAAGGGCTGATAACAATGCTAGATATTGAGAAATTGAGCACTCGATGCCAATTCTTATAGATAATATTAAAAATGATTAGTATATTAAGCGATATGAAGTTGTGTTAAAAGGAAAAGTGAAAACGATCGAGAATGAATAAGAAGTATCTAAAGAAAGGAATTTTCATTTAACGATTCACCTTAATGTTCGATCAAATTGCGACCTTCTTACAGGATAGGCGTATTTTAGGGAAGGTCGCAACATAAGCAAAATATACAAAAAGATGAAGCATATCGACCCTTTACATAATTATCCTATCAAAGACTAGGTCGAAAGTGTGAAACATTAAATGAAGGCAAAACAAAAAATAGGCAAAAGATTGTTGAGGTCATCATTATAGTGCAGAGGTCAATCCAGAAGGCCCAAGACTCGATGTGCTAGGTGCTTCACTCCCTAAGTTGGCCAACTCCTGAAAGATGTATCCAAATTCCTTTTTTGAGAGGTTGGGGTGGCATATCAGGGTAATCTTTAAGTTCTTCTATTTTGCTAGGGTTAAGAAAGTCGAGGTCAAAACCATCCTTCAGCCCACCTAACTTCTTAAGCTGGAACTAGCACTTGAAGAAGTTGTCCAACCCTTCAATACTTGCCCTTTGAGTGGCCGACAATGTGAAAACCTACGATTGCATAAAATCTTGAACTCCAACATAACAGGTATCGCGGAGTTGACTTCTAAAAGAGGTCAATTGGTAGAATTCTTTTTGACCTTTCTTCTATGCTTCTTTATATTGGATTTCCTTCTTAGTATTCATCTGAGAAGATAGGTAGTCAAGCTTCTTTTTGGAGGTCGCTAGGTCATTTCTAAGTTGCTCTATCTCTTTTTCTAAAGTTTTGACCTTTCTATCTTTCTCAATTGCAATAGGGTTGCAGGCAAGGATCTTTTCCCTAAATTTCTCCAACTCCTGGCGGAGGTTATTGGTCTAGGCTCTGCGATCACACGATGATCTTGGAAGAAGGTGTATTGTAAAGCCAGTTGGTGAAGCAACAACCTAGAACATTCACCAAAGTAAAAGAAAGAATATGAGATATTATAAAATGAATGAAAATGCAAGAGACATACAAAGCTTACTTATATCAAATTATGCACCAAATGTTCCTCCACCAGGCAGTAGTGGGTGGACATCAACATCACCTGATCTGTTCATGCAACGAGTTGTTGTAAAGG
>JACGDI010005599.1:511656-533154 GCA_014898725.1 Jacaranda copaia
TTTTTTTTATTTCATGAGGTTTGCAATCATTGTCTTAAGAGCCATCATTTCTACAAAAAAATAACAAGTAAAAATGGTCTTAATTACTAAGTGTCCTCTTAAGTCGAAACCTAGCAGATGAGAGGTCAACAAGTTTGAGTTTCTCTTTGCTAAAGAGGCTTGGGAAGTTAAACTAATGATCAATCATACATTCTTCAATGAATCCTTCCTCTTATGAAGGTTTCTCATTAGAGGAGAAGGTTAGCTTGTTGTCTCACCATTCGTGAGGAACATTCCATGGGTTGTGTGGGGGAGCTTCAATGTAGACCCACTTATTGCACCAAGAGCTAATAAAGATTGGGAGATTGACAAGAAATTTAAAACTCTGACAGGCTGTCACGTAGTAAAAGCCTCGATCTCCTAAGCAAGTTGAGGGGTTGACGTGAAAGAGGTGCCAAACGTTGATAAAAGAAGGTCCAACGTTGAAGTAACACATGATTATAATGAAGCATCAGCTGTTACAAATGGAATTGGGGACTAGTTAAGTCGGGCAGACCCCTAAAGTCCTAATAATATTAGCTAAAGGCTCAGCTATCGAAAACCTCAACCCAGCCTCTAAAACTGAAAAGTGAAAAGCTAGGCAATTGGGGGGAAGCTGATACATTTTTTGCCCAGCTTGGGGCATTATCATCTTATAACTATAAGGAATGAAGAACTTACTAAGTAAAGAAGCAAAAACCTTAGGGGCAATTTTGCAAGGAGTATTAAGAGGGTCGTTTTCATCATTAAGGTGTACGAAGAAACAAAGCACAAATGACCCCATATCTCAACCACTTTAGTCGGAGCTCAAAGACCAAAAAAAAAGAAGATGATGAACTACTACTACTAGTACTACCACTCCTTCTTGGGGAAGGGGAAAGAGAATTATTAGGCATTTAGTAGCCAACACAATCGACAAATAAAAAACAATAGAATTGCAAAACTGTAGAGTTGAAAAAGA
Source organism: Jacaranda copaia (assembly GCA_014898725.1). Lineage (NCBI taxonomy): Eukaryota > Viridiplantae > Streptophyta > Magnoliopsida > Lamiales > Bignoniaceae > Jacaranda > Jacaranda copaia. Next base: position 512,636 of record JACGDI010005599.1, read on the forward strand.
AAGCAAATGGTCAAGAGATCGGCATCTACTGGCTATAAAGTTGTCGCTAATTGGAAGAGGTTGGGAGTTTATTGGTAGAAAGGTCGGGATTGTCGATCTAATATGGCGATGTGGAGGCAGCAAAATCAAAGAAGGAAATGGGAGTGAGGTTATTAATTTATAAGGGTTGGACCATCGAGATGTATGAAGAGATCCAACGGATGTGGGTAAAGGGCTATTGAGATCAACGAACCAGAACAGCTTCCAAGTTTATAGATACCTCTCTCATAAATAGGAAAGTTGGGGGGATAGATGATGGGGGAGAATTATCAAAAGACCAAAATACCCTTATTTTTAACTAAATTCCTAAAATAACCCTAGAATCTGCGTCTTTTTCAAATGGATCAAACCGACCACCCGACCTGAATCTATATCTCATAAAGATCCTAGCCCTACAAAGTAGCCACTTGTACACTCGGGGGAGTGGACATGTGGACCCAACAATATACAACCAACTGAATCGTTAGCTATAAATACTCCCTCATTTATTGCTTGGATAAAGATTCAATGAGATCTAACACTCATCCACACACCAAATATTTCTAGCCAACGACCTACACACCTATACTTGGCTTAATCCTTTAACCCAAAAAACACTCACCCGAGCTCTCATCTTTGATCGACCTCTCGACCATCGACAAATATATTGTTTGTCATATCTTGCAACATCAGACTTCATTTCCAATGTTTATTGACTTTGAATTCCCAGAAAATGACATCCTCTTATTCGCTTTTAGATTCTCATAGTCATGCCTATGGCTGTAGTTTCTTGTAAGTTTCCTTGTCGACTTTTTCCCCTAACACTATGTTTGGTTTAAAGATTTTGATGAGGAAAGAAAAATAGGAAAAAGAAAGTAAAATTAAAGAAATATAAAACCTCATATTTGTTTAGTTGTTAAAGAAACTAATGATGACAAGAATTGAAAAAAGAGGGGTGATAAATGTATAGGAGAGAGAGGGGGGGGGTTAAATAGGATTTTCCCTCATTAAAATTCATTTTGCTCCAATACATTATATTTTCCCCAAAGTTTTCTTTTTTTTAGTATTTTCTTTACCAATTAAACAAATAAAAATATTTTTTTTGCATTTTCTTTTCTTTTCCTTACCAAAATTCTTGAACCAGACAGTGTGTGGCAATTTCTTGTCAAGATATCAATGAAGGACTGAAGATTCATCTTGCATTTCCACAATGACACTAGGCTTTTATTTGTGTAAGACATTTGAAGTCTCGGTTGTTGTCACCTCAGTAAAGAATCTTCAAAGCAGGCCAATAGGCGCAAAAAACTTCTAGATCTGTTTAAAACTCTCTCTTGTTTTTTCTCATGTCTCATGGGGAGCTTTGCTGTTGATTTGGAGTTGGCGATTTTAGGTATGATCAAGAAACTGGTCCTGAAATTCAATAAAAGGTTAGATATACCGGTGAAAAGTTTGATATTGTTAATTTACAACTTTCTGTGTTGGAGCTACTGAAAGAAAATGCTAACAGAAATTCATGTCTATTAAATGGCCTACTTTGCTTAACCTCATTTTTCTGTAATATATAAGTGGTCCATGAAATGAGTGACCATGGCTAATATATGCTAATATTTACTATTTCTTTTTTTTTCCCTTTGTATTATTGATTTTATTTTCCTTCTTCCATCCTAGAAACGTCACAAGTATAAGTTGCACCTTTGCAAGTGTTATTAATAAAACAATCATAAAAATATAAGGTTTCCAACTCCAGAAGCTCTTTATAGTCCAAACACACAGACCAATATATAAACTTTGTACAGTATTTTAGTGGGAGTAATCATGGACGACCTATATGTACGAGAGAAACTTGATGCGCCAATGCAATGGATAGGCCCATATATCGCAGCAACTTCTGCAGTCTGCATGCTTGCAATGGCGGTTGATGCCCTCAATGGGCTCTGATGCAAAAAGCTGTGGTTCCCATCCAAATTCTCCTCTCTCAATGCCATTTCCTTGACATTGTTAGCCGTGGCAATGAAGCTACCTATGGACCTTAACACTAATTTGCAAGGCATGGCAGATTGGTTTGCAAAGATTAGTTGCCTAATTTTATGTCAATTGCTATAAGTAATTTTATGCCATATTTGGGACACATGAACGATAAAGAGATTCTAGCAAATGTCATTGCTCTAGGAATTATAGCCTTTGTCATTGCTCTAGGAATTGCTTTATGCCAAAATGGTTCACTCTAACTTTCTGTATTATAGTTCAGATTTTTACAGTTCTACTCAGTAAGCTACTGGTCTTCATTTCTGCCTTATTCATGAATCCATTTTTTATATGCTGCAATCGCTTCATGAAAATCAAAATTTCTGAATCACATGATGACACAAAGCAGAATCTCAGGCATTACATTCTTCTACTTGATGGAGAGGCAGAGCTACCTAAAAGGACCCTAAAGGACATCCGCCACCTGGCAGATAAAGTGATTCAAATGGGTCAAAAACAGCGACCAAAAATCTTATACTTCTTCTAAATAAACTCAACAACTTCAATGGGATAAGAGAATTTGATAGCTTCTAAGTTCCAAGTCTACATTCTCAAGAACCCCCAAATTGCTGGACTCTACCTGTCGTCACTCTTACAACCATAGCATTTGCACTTCCAAAGGTCGTAAATCAAAAGGCTAAGTAGTTAGCGAGCAGTGTTAGTGAAGGCCTCTCCCTTGCAAAGTTTGTGGATAAAACTCTCAACACGAATTCACAACTTTTGAGCATCAGAAATGCAGTAAATGTTGCTTGGGGTGGAGTTGTTCTTTCCGGGAAATGGCGAGACATTGATCTCAGAAGAACATCTCTCAAATGCAAAGACACCAAGGATGTATTATAAGAGCTCTCCAGCAAAGCCGAGAGAACTATTATGGAATTCAAGAGAAAAGGGAATGATTCCCTCATGGAAAATCCTCTTAACTGGCCAGCTACAACTATAGCTACTAATTCAATGTACCAAATCAGCATAACTATTTTGCTGTCCTGCGAAGGGGAAAATGAGAAAGCGGATGAGGACTTGTTTGAGCAATCCTTTGTCATGGTTGCTGATATTTTGGCAGCTTGTTCTACCAATTTACCGCATGTTATAACTACCATGTGTCACCACAGTGCCATAGAGAGATGGGAGAAGAGTGCCCACAAAGCATTTCTACTTCTTGGTAAAACAGAACAAGTTCCTGCACTTCTCCCGCTACGTGAATGGCCATTTCTGGATCATGATAAAGTAGCATATATTGAAGAGTGGCATGCATTATTTCAGCATCAAGACATAGAAAGACCAGTGGACTCTGCTTCAACTTCAAGCAACAAAGCTGTGGAAAGCCCAGTGTCTAATGGAGAGAAAATAACTGTTACAGTTGGAAACATTGATCTTAATACTTGAAGGGTCAAGATAATTATATTAATGCATGTGTAATTTCTAGATTGTAAGGTTATACTTTCTATATAGCAAAAGAGTGTGTAGGTATTTATAATAGTTTCTGTAGTAGTTAGGAAGATGCATGTATGAATAGGTGTTATATTCTTTGATCATTTGTAAGAGAAAGAGAAGTGCATCCTCCTGTGTACTTCTATCCTCTTCAAAATAAACAGGCCTAAGGCTAATGATCTTAAGGCCTGAGTAGGATATATTCTCCAAGACACCTTTTAATTTTTCTTAAGGCTTGAGTAGGATATAGACATGCCCAAGGCTTGATCAATGGAGGTTCAAAAGTGACTTTTGTGAAATACACTTCGTAATCTCCTTTTCTCTGTGTGTTTCAAGTAAAATCTTCTCCTCCTCAACCACGAAGACAGCCAAACTTGAGTGGACCATGTAAACTGATCATGTCACTTTATGAATATGTTTCCAAATCTTAGTTAATTTCATAACAGTGTTCTTAATAAATCTAACAAATAAAACAAGAAATATAGATTAATACTAGTAAAATATTCACTGTTTCTCTTTCACATTATTAAACAGTCCAAGTTAGCAGACAAGAGGAAAACTAATTTATTAATTTGCTATAACAATTAGAATGAACTCTGATGCCGAAATTTAGAACTACCCTTTGGCACTATGAAGTTTTCTAAGCCGACTGTGGAATTTGTAACGGGAATGAGCTCTCTCTCCCAGTCCACTAGTCCTTCAGTCCAATAAGTTTTACCATTTCGATTTTGAGTTCATCATCTGGGAGGAGTCTGTGGTATGCCTTCGAACATTTGAATCAAATTACAGTAGTGAGCGATCACAGTACAGTAGCAAAAGTAGCCATTGTCGTGAGCAACATAAGATTGATATATGCAATTGGACATTGGATGCAAACATTTCCCTTGACTAAAGGCAACAAGGTGGGTCAAACCCATGGTTCAGTCCAATCCCTACTGGGTTGGGCTGGCTTTATAAGTTTAAAAGTTGGTCCAAATGGATTGGGTTTAGGTGGATTTTATTAGGTTTCGGGTTCAAAAAAAGATTTTATAAAAAGGTCACCATAGGTAGTTCTGCCTCCCCTTCAAGTAGCAGAATATAACGGCTCCATTCTAGCTCTGGATCAGCCCTCGGTTCCAAGTCTCTCATACATATAAATTCTCAACGTAATGGAAGCACAAGAAAATTGCATTTTCATAAGTGGCACAAAGGAGGAGAATTTGTTTGCTAGCTAGAACAAATAGAATCTGAACTCCAATGCTGATATTTAGAACTAATCTTTTTGCTTCATGAAGTAGCATTTTGTGGTTATCTCAAGTTTTTGGCTACTGGAACCAACATAACAGGAGAACCTAATTAATGTCACAAATAAGAGAAGCATAGAGACATTAGCTGCAATCTCAATGATGCGAATGGACATTATCATGGATACAGACAATTCCCAGCCATACTGTAATCAGTAGAATGCCTAAAGCCGTTATAATCAGAAATATATCATTGTCATACGAGGATCCATAAGATGTTATAAAATTACCAAATGGAAACGGACTGGTTGAGCCCTCCTTGTGGAGATGTTCAGTGGGACTATTCACCCTCAAATGTGAAGAAGTGAGTCAATGCATGCCAGATGAGGTTACTGCCAACCTCTATGGACCATGGTTTCGGAGGATTCTCTGAAAGATATTCTACTTCTTTTTTCTAACTTGTCCTAGCCCTTATTGACTGTGACACACTGAAAAAAAAAATGAAACAGAGCGAAGAACATGAGATTGATATATTCAATAATCGATATCATTACAAAAAATAGGCCATTTGTGTGAAGTGGGAAGTCTCATTACCCAGCTGGGAGGATATATAGAGGAGGATTGAATGTAAGCCTTTTATTAATTGCCACCCAATCATCGACACTCAACATAAAATCATCATTTTCCCAATCTCTGCTCCATTAGTATTTCTTTTGGTGAAGCAACAGCAGAAGAACTGCAAAAGGAGATTAACTTAAGAGTTGGAATTTCACCAATATCATATGGGATTTCCTCAAGTTTCCAGCACCCATAAAGAATCATGATCTCAAGTCTCGGGAAGTGGGTGCTGTGAGCATGCCAGTATTCCAGATTTGCAGAAAAAATAAGAAGGAATTTCAGCTGAGGAACTCTCCTTCATTTGGTTCCCACTCTTCAACATCAAAGGCATCTTTTTGAAGTATGAGCACTTCAAGATTCTGTAACGAACCAACAATAGTCATATCTTCCTAAGGAAATCTACAACTCAGCAAAGTTAGCTTTTTGAGCAAACATGGGAAGTTGAGCTCCCACGGATAAACCTTATCATTCGCTACACAAGTTAACATGAGCGTCTCAAGTTTATGTGAATGGACAAGATTGTTGAGATAATAGTATGACCATTCTGCACCATTGGTGGACGGATCCTCACAGAAAAGTCTTCATTTCTTCACATTTGGAATTCTCTTAACAACCTTCTCTGTAGATAGGACAGCGTCCACAGATTTTCAAGAACACAGGAATTCTGCCTCCTAGTTTGGGTAGCAGGGGGATTAGGCAAGCAAACTGAACTAAACTTCAGATGCCTAAGTTGTGACATCTCCCAAATTGTGGAGAGTAGAAACACAGGCATGGTTGCAGAAGATTCAACATTCAAAGTCTGTAAATCAATAAGCTGGGATACTGAAGGAGGAAATGCGGTGTTTAAATTCGTATCAATCCGGAAAACAAGGTACAGTGAGTTAACCAGTAGTAGAATATCTTCTGCAGATAAATCGTCAACTGCCTCTAATACCCTAAGCAATCTGAATCAAACAGCAAGCCATGGAGGCAACCATTTAGTGCTGCAAACCAAAGAATGAACTCGTGATGAATCAAGGTGTTAATGTCTTGAGGACAATATCTGTTCTCCCCTTAGTGCTGGTGAAGAATGAAACGATGCTCAATTGCCATTCCTGCAGAAATGGCAAGGCCATACCACACAAAAGAAGTTCTCTTTATGAGCTTCCCTTAGACATAAGTCCCTTAGGAGATCATGCATCCTACAACCTTTTAATTCACCAAGAAACCCCCTTCGACAAGCTAAAATGAGATTTCTTTCAATAAGATCTTCCAAGTACTTCTCTGCAACCTCTTCCAAGCTTTTGCCTTTAATGGGTTCTAAAAGTCCCTCAGCAACCCATAACTTGATGAGTTTAGAAACACTAATATAACCATCTTCATGAAAAACTCCCATGTACAAGAAGCATTGTTCTTTAAGATGAACAAGTAAGTGGCTATAACTCAAATATAATATCTTTAAGCAATACTTATCATTTTCAGAGTTTATGATTGTGTCTATATCTTCTGCAATAAGTTCCCAACATTCTTGAGTTTTACTAGACTTGGAAAGGAGTCCACCAACTACGACAATAGCTAGAGGAAGTCCTTTGCATTTCTTAAGAATTTTCTTTCCAATTTCCTCCAGTTCTGGAGGGCAATCTTCTTCTCCAAATACATGTTTGCAGAGTAGTTCCCAACTTTCATCTGCATCTAAGAAACTCATTTGGAAAAGGGTAGCGGAGCCAAATTCTTCAGCCACCTTAGCTAGCCTAGTAGTTACAATAATTCTACTTCCATTACTATTATCTGGAAAAAATGTCTTTGACTCAGTCCATGCCTCAATGCTCCACATGTCATCCATGACAACAAATACTTCCTACCCTATAAACTTTTGTATAATTGTTCTCCTAATTCATAATCTATCATTTGACTCATTTCACCAATGAATGTCACTAAATTCCTGTGCCTTTCTTGTGTGTTTTTTATCAATGGAAACTCTTATGTCATGTAGAAGTTTTAGAATAACTTCTCTCACATTATATTCTTGCGGTATTGTAATCCAAGCACAGACATGAAAATGTTCCACAATAAATGGACTATCATCAATATTTTTGGCAAGGGTAGTCTTACCAATTCCTCCCATGCCAACAATGGGAAAGATTGCCCAACCAACTTCCTATCTGGTAAGTTCATCCATTATTTGAATACAGTCCTCATCAGGTCCCACCATAGCGTCATCCCCAGTGCAAAGAGATCTAGTTGAACCAGCCGAGCTGGAACTTTTAGGCGATTGATCTTTTCTTGTCCCTATTCTCATTAATCTTCATCACCTCTTTCTTGATGGAATCGATTTTTTCAACTACCCCCTTTATATCTTGACAAAAAGTTGCAGAAATCTTATTCCTTTCAGTTGTAGATTTTGTAAGTGTACAGTCCAACATATGGGATTCAATGATATCTTGTAAGGCATAAGCTGCACACATGATTTGACCCTCCAAACTTTGAAGTCTCTTCACTTCTTCTTTGGGAACAATCTTGGAGAAATTCTTGCAAAAAGCTAATCTTGGAGCTCAAGGCCTTTGCTCGTAAAAAGCTCTAGCTTGAGTTGACCCATCTTGTGGATCTTGCCATTTTCGACTTGTTTATTTGCAAGATGTGGTACAACTACTGACCACATTTGATGAGAACAACTTGGACTGAAAATTGAAATCCCAAACCACTAAGAATAGACATGGAACATTGCAAAAATAAACTGATACACGCCTATTTAGAACATGACAAACTGATACACTTCGACTCAAATTCCTGTACCTTACTATTAAAATACCCACAATCATATGCATATGGTTTCCAAACCATTTATTCTACAACCTTGGATACTTTCTAGGCATATACAACTGACTCTTTGGGCTTATGCTATCTAGTATAATGCTAATGCTATTGTATCACAACTAGCGAAAATATTGGGCAAGGTCACGGCATCACAAGAATTCATTTCAAGCTCAACATTCCACAAAACAATCCTCTGGTTCCCCACATTCTTGCAATTAGACCTCTAGTTCAATGGACACAAGCTCTCCATTTGACTGTGGACTGATGTATTATCGCATGATGCAAAAACAGAGGCGATTGGATTTTCGTTATCCTGCTCCACGAAAGACCTCCAGCCTTCAATTTTAGCTGCCTTTTCCAGATCCAGGCTTGGAAGCTCATGCTGCTGAAGAAATCCAATAATCTCTTCACTCTCACCTAGAAGAACAGCTGCTTGATGAATACTTTTCTCCCCTTCCTTAATGTCGTTTTTGTGACACTTCAAGTTTATGACGCATACTAAATTGGTGAAGCAAGCAGCCAATATGTCTGAGATCATTACAGATATTCTCTCAAACAGCTCCTCATATGTTTGGCGAGAGTTGTTTCTGTGGGCTAGCAGAATAGTTCGACTTATACATTACATTGAGTTAGCAGCTATAAATTAAAGAGGCTAATTGAGAGGATTCTGCATCACAAAATCTATTGTCTCAGTCTTGAAATCCACAACAGTCTTTTTTGAAATATCGGACAGTTTGTGTAGAGGTGGGTTCTGCCTTTCAGACTCGTACTCTGGATATCCTTACCTTGCCATTTTTTATACAGTTCAACTCATATCCTGACCACATCTGCTGCATTCCTAATGCTTTCTAATCTCCATTTGTACCCAGAGTTTTCTCTATAAGCTTAGCAAACATTAGGCCTTCTCTCACACCGCTCAATAACTGATTAGCCTTTTGATTCATGATATTGGGAAGTCCAATTGCAATGCTTGCCAAGGTCACCACTGGGAGAGACCAACAATTAGGAGGTTCTTGGGAATGTAAGCTTGGAACTTCATAGGTGTCAAATTCTCTCACCCCATTGAAGTTCACAGATTTGTTTAGAAGTTTGATTAGGTTCTTGGGTTGTTTCTTTTTACCTATCTGGATCAGTTTACCACCTCATTGCATAGGTTTGTCAGTGCCTTCTTTGGCAGTTCTGCCTCACCTTCAAGTAGCAGAACGTAACAGCTAAAATCCAGCTGATCTGTTCCGGCCCTTGATTCCAGTCCCCTCTTGTTTAAATTCTTGATGTGGTGGATGCAAAACAGAATTCCACCTACACAGTTAGTTGAAATGAGTAGAACTAGCTTGCTGGCCAGAACGATCACAATCTGAACCCCAATGCAGAAATTCAGAACTAATCTTTTTCCATCATGCAGAAGTTTTCTGAACTTGTGGTGTCGAATTTGTAAAGGTAACGGGCTCTCTCTCCAGTCTACCAGCCTTTGAGTCCAATAAGCCTCGACCTTAAATTCATCTTTGAAGCTTTTATGGCTTATCTTTGAGCTCTTGAATAGAGCAGCAATAAACCATCTAAACAGAGGAGCAATAGTACCTAATGCCACTCCAATAGACTGAATAACTAGAATCCATTTGACGGACCACTTGTAATTAGAAGAAGTTTGAGCTCGACTGACAAACTTCGTAGTTCGTACACAAAAGGCATTCTCATCTGAGCTTCTAACAGAGTTAGAGCCACCAGCAGACACATCACGCCTGAACTAACGCAGGTCACTGAACGTGTGATGACAAATTGGGGGCTCCCAGTTTCTGCCATCACCCAATATCTTCTCACAACCATTCTGAGTTCATCAATAGTGAACTTTCCCCACTCCAGTGGCTTATTTGAAATTCTTTTTGTGCATTTCATGATACTCCGATTCTATCCATCTTTTGGCAGCTGGAACCATTACAGCACAAAAACATAATGTCAGAAGGAAAAGAAGCATGACTGCAGTTGATCCAATTTCCTCAGCCTATATTTCTTTTCCGAGAAGAAAATGACGCATCTGGGTAATATGAATATAGACATTTCCTGCGATTGTAATCACTAGAATGCCTAAAGCAGCTTAAGTTTAGTATAATTTCATTATTTTTCCTGGATCCCAAAGATGTCTGGAAATTACCATAGCAGTTAGTTGGGCTAATTTATAAAAATATGGTAAGAAAAAATAATTTTTATAAAATTACCACAATTTTGACAAATTTATAAATCTATAGCAAGCCACGTCTTTAAATTTCTTATTCTTTTTTTGTTTTTTTGACTCAATTGAGAGGTGTGGTTCCAAGCCACACCTCTCAATTGATAATGAAACAAAAAATTTCATGACATGCATATCACGTCTCTTGTGTATTTTGTAATATATGTATTATGTAATATATTATATATGTATTGTAATATATAATATATACAATATATGATATATTATATAATATATTATACTATATTCATAATATATATAATCAAGTTATTTGAACTGTGGGTTTTGTAAGTGGAATAAATAAATATGAGGCAAAAACATTATGTGACAGTTTCATATGACATAATAATATTCCTTAAAATTATAAGCATCACTTATGATTAGAAGGTATGATAATTCTGGATTAATGTATTATTGTACTCTGGTTTCACATGCTTATTTTGGCCAAGATTCCAAAGCATTTCTTTACGAGTTAATATATTATATCAATTGAAGAAGGTACAGAATACAATAAATTTATAAGAACATGCTTCAGTTACTTGCATTTTATAAAATAGTATATTTACCAAAAAAGAAAAATAGAATTTGTACTCCATTTTCATGGCTCAATTTTAATATTTTAAAAATATTAATTAATTAAATTAAATAAATAATAAAATATTATATTCAATTATATATGACATTAGGGCAGGCATCAGCTCTAATGCTCATTAGCCTATCAAAAATATTATGTAAACTTGGCAAAATTCAACTCATACTCATAGGTACCCAAACAAATACAGATAATGAGCCTTGTTTTTTACCCAAAAAATTATGAATAATTTTACCTATACCCAATTTACCTGCTGCTTTTTGGCCCGGCCCAGGTTACCCATGGGCAACCCACATATATAAATATATTATATATTATATATATATTTACATATACATATTTATAGCAAAATTATATATATATATATATATAAATATTGAAATTTGTAGTCTTTTTTTTAATTTTATTTAGTTAATATTTGAGTAATATGGTGTAAGTTATAAGTTGAATATAAATTTGTTTTTAAATATTTAAAAAAAAACTTACAAGTACCCAGGGTTACCCGTTATCCATGAGGATGGATAACAGGTTCCATATCTTGTACCCAATAAAAAAAATTGGTAAATTTTCCAACCCTTTGTTACCCGTTATTGGCTTACCCCTGGGTACCCAATTGCCAGGTCTAAATTATTATGCATATAATATTATATATTATATAATATATCATATATATATTGTATGCATATTATATATTACAATACATATATCATATATTACATAATACATATATTACAAAATACACATGATGCCATGCCTCTTGCATGTCATGAAAATTTTTTTTTAATTATCAATTGAGAGGCATGGCATCGGCCAAAAAAGAAAAAAAAGAAAAGTAATTTAAAGGCAGCCACGCTTACCATAGATTTATAACCTTTTCAAAATGGCTGTAGTTTTGTAAAAATTATTTTTTCTCACCATATTTTTATAAGTAGTCCCAATTGACATCAAATCCACGCTGGCAACCCGTGCAGGTTTATCCTTAACTCCTATCATGCTAGTTGTAAGATCCACTGATAGCTTAACCACGACTTTTTTCTGCGGAAACCCTTGAGAGCATCGGCTGCCATAGCGAGTGCGCAAGCCGCACGCTGCTGCAATAGACATGCCTATCCATGGCATAGGCGCATCGAGACTCTCTTGCACCACATTGTAATGGTCGCCGTTGCAGTATGCTCTGAAGTCGATCGAAGTGACATAATATTCGATGCATTCGGATGAATCCATGAACTTGTCTGAGCAATTTAATCTTTTCTGACAACTGGGTTGACAATGTTATGCCTTTTTCTTCAAGGTACTGGTTTTCCATGGGGGAAGTAAGAGGTTTGGAATATATGTTAAGGTAACTAATTTATAAACAAATGATCCACATAAAAAATTATTTCCACTTTATCTCTGTGGTTCTATTGATTTAAGAAGTTGAGATATCCTGAGGTATTCCTATCTTCAAACATTTACGATCACATCTTGACTCAATTGCGCAGCACAGTTAGACTTGGCAATGGGATATTCATGGGTAACTCAATAACAAGTAATGACGGGTTAGATAAATTTATCCCCTCTTTATTGTGTACAAGATAGTTGATTAATTACTCATGTGGATAGGTAATGGGTAATTCATGGGTATTTGTAATAATTTTTTATTTTTTAATATTTAAAAGGTAAATTAATATCCATCTTGCAACTTACATAATGCTATTAAAATATTAATTAAATATAATTAAAAAAACAAAAAAATTATTACATTGAATAAGTATTTAAAGCATATTAATAACATTGTAGTTTAATTCTTACAACTTAAGTATTCAAAATTCATCAAATTTAAAGTATATTACATTTAAAAGTTTAAATTTAAATTTAATTACATGCCAAAATGTTTTTGAATTAAAAGTTTAAATATCACTTAAATATTGTTGTTTTTGTATAAAAAGATGTTACATTCATGAAAATATGCACAACAAATTATTTATCACTTGACTACATAAGTGGTCACTATTTGAGAAGGGTTTTTGTTATACACTATTTTGTATTTAGGGTGCTGCTCTATGGTATTCATTTGTTGTAATTTTTTTACATGTAAAATTCAAAAATTAAAAGTTAGAGTAAAAATTTTAAAAATAGAAATATTTATATGGGTAATCCATGAGTACCCACGGATTGAACCAAAAAACAACAAGTATTTTGAATATGGGTAAAATTATCTGTATTTTATTGGCTTGGAAATATAAAGCCCATTATCTATAAATTTTTAGATACCTGCAGATACTCGTGGATATGGATACTATTTTGTCAAATCTGGGTGCGGTCGCTATGAATGGATATAGAGAAATTACAAAAAAAAAAAAAGAAAACATATAACATATTAATTTGTTCATTTTAGTTTCCTGATAAGTTTTCCATCAAAACGAACTAAATTGAATATAATTCTCGTTCAATGGTTTCCTAAAATTTCCCTATTATATTATTTTTTAATCCTCATAACAACTAAAGTAATTTTCTTTTTGTGTAATCTCTCTCCAATTGTTTACTTTTTTTCTTTTATTATTTTATTTTATCTTTATTTTTTCCTATCCTAAATTTTGATATAAATATTTTTAAAATATTAAAAATTATAGTAGCATCTAACAAGTTAAATGGATATTTTTATTTATTTTACATTATAAAAATTTTAATTACATATTAAATGTGTTAAAATTACGATATAATTATTTTAATACTATTATAACCAAGACTTTTCGTTCGACTTCTTGTTGTGAAAAGGTGCAAATTATTATTTACAGCAATAACGACTTGGGACACCTCAGATCGTGTAAGTATATGAGACTTGAGAGTCAATGCTAATAGAAAGTCTTGTCTATTAATGTTGCCGACCTTGCTTGTCCTCCTTTCCCTTTTGGAAGAGGCGCATGGATTGGACTAATGATCGGGATCAAGTTCGGGAAAACTTCTTGCATGGCTCACTTCGAATAGACAAGGTCCAAATTGTGTGAATATATGAATAGTTTGCAAGTCCATGGGTGACAAAAATTATAAAATATAAAAATTTAAATATAAATTTTATAATCTACGAATTTGAGATATATAATGTTATTGAAGTTGAGCATAATGCTCTTCATATCACATTATTTATTAATGATCGAATTAATGTTAATATTTTTATCAATATCTTTTTCATAAAAGTAACTTAACAGTTGGCTAAAAAATTATCTTTCATCTTATTTTTAAGCTTATTTTTGACAACTATGTCTTGAAATAAATAAAATAAAAATGCCTTAATGAACGTAATCTAATTGTCAAATTATTGTTGTAAATATGGGCATCAAACTTGGTTTTAAAGTATCCAGAACTAGATTAAGTAAATAATTAATAAAGATCATTACTAAAATTTTAAATATATATAAACTAGAATTTATTACAAATATTAAAAAAATGTATATAATAATGTTGGTGGGGGCAAATATTTACTAAAATTTTGAAAATATAGAAAAAAATATTTCAAAAATTAATATATATATATATATATATATATAAAATGTTGGGAGCAATAGCGCCCCCCCCACCCCCGATTCATTATTGGGAGAGAATTTAAACTGCTCAAAATAAATCATACTCGTAAATGAATAAATGAAGAAATATTTATAAAATAGTATCATTTCACAAATAATGTATAGTTAAAATTGCTTAAATCTAAGACACTACGGCACTATGATATGAGGGTTTGGAATTGCCTTATGATTTTGAAATTTTTTGGAGTTTTTATATTTCAAGACCATTGTAAGTATTTTAGGTATACCCATCAAATATTGGGCCTTGCTTCTTGGTCATTTTTGAAAATATTTTTCAACTTTCACAATTTAAATAAAGAAAATATCATATTTGCCAACTCTACTTCCCAAAAGATTATCCCCAAAATACCCCTTACTAAAAAAACCATTCTCCAATGCATGTATATATATACAATTTTTTCCACCTATGTATAGAATTTATAATTAATATTAAAAAATTCATTTCACCCCCTAATTTAATAAAAATTGACTGATGTAACATTTATAATAAAATTTGTCCCTTCCCAAAATACTTCTAAAAAATTAACTGTTTATCCAAACATTCTTCATCTATCCCAAAATACAAACAAACAATCATCATATTTTCTCAACCCACTTTCCAAAACACCTTTCTGCAAAATATTTTTCACAACCCACCCAATTTGCATCCAAATAGAGACTTGCTTATTGACTTTGAACTCCCAAAATATGCATAGTTATTTCCTTTTGAAATCTCATTAATCATGTCTGTGGCTGGCGTTTCTTGTAAGTTTCCTTTCCAATTTTTTTGCCCAATAGTTTTCCTCAAGATATCAATATCATTACTAGTTCCACGGTCCACGCCTGAAGGAGTCAAGGTTCATCTTGCATTTCCTCAGAGACTTCAATCACCAATGCTGAACTGTGTTGGAAAGTTTATTTAAGCTAATTGGTATTGTAAATCCAAATCATATTCATTTGGACAAGTTAGTTTGCCAAGATTTAGGTTAGCCAATGGTAGGGTATGATAAAATTTAAAATTACTATAATCAATAGATTATTATATTTTTCTGTCTGATGCTGGCAAGAGTTTATTCTTAACACTAGAAAACTTTCCAAATGAACATGAGCAAAGAAAAACTAATAATATACATGATGTCCCGGTCTTAAAACATGGAATAGATTTAAATAAGGATGCAAAGGTTGGCAATCTTGAAAAAGCCTTCTTCGACTCGTAGAAAATAGCTCCAAAGTACCATGATCAACAAAGAAAAGTGCATGGATTTGGTGTGAAGGTAATTGGTATCTCATAAAAATGAGAAACAATTGCCAAGTGGCCTTTGTAAGCGCAAATTTCTTTGTTTGCAATAGATAAAATTACAAGATAAGAAAATTCATACAAATAAAATAAAATTAAAATATACCAATTGTGAATTCAATCTCTAATCTAATTCTTTTATTCTTCCCTTTCACATATATTCTTGAGTTTAATGAGCAACACAAAGAATGCTGTGGATCTCCTTAATTTTGATTTGAAGAAAATAATGCCAATTCGAAAGCTTTGCATTTTAATCTCGAATCAAATGCCAAAATATATGAGCTACACGAAGAATGTCGTAGACCTCCTTAATTTTGATTTGAAGAAAATAATGTCGATTCAAGGTCTTCGCACCTTAATCTCGAATCAAGCACTAAAAATATATGAGTTCCGCGAAGAACGCCTTAAATGTTTTGGATCTCCTTGAATTTGCTAGAAAAAATGGTTGGACTCCTTCAAAGTTTCTTTCACTTGCTAGAATTTGTGTTGTATATTGAATGAGCTTTTGTCACCCCCTATATAGATGCTTGATAGGAGACCTTCAGATTGACTAGAACTTCTCTGGTAGTTATATATTTGATAAGATAATATCAAATATTAAGAGATAATATCATATATCAAAAGATAAAATCAAACATTTTTTATTTGATTGGTCCATAGACGTAGAACTATATCTTTGACACTTATCAATATTTGATTTGAGCATAAAATAAATACTAGAGTATTAATGAAAATTAACTATTTATCTTTTTGGAATTAAATTAATAAATTCTAATAAATAAATAGAAATTGTAAATTAATATCTAGCATGTTATTTTACATGTGTCACTTCTCAATTGGTCAAAATTAATATATCCACAAATGCCCCCACTTCAAGGCTTGGCGAAAGATGTGTCCATTTTTTCCATGAAAGAGGCAAGACTTGAAATATATGGAAATTTTCTTTCTCTCAATTTTTTTACATGCGTCTGCAATAAGAATGTCCTCGAAGTATTTCTTGAGCTATTGAGTCCTTCTACAAATATGTTGCACATTGCCATCAAGAACTATATCTCTTTATAAAATTTTTATGGACTTTGTGGATTGTCAATACTTGTAGATTTTTATGATAAAATCTCCCATCTACCTATGCACCCAATAAATAGATCAAGTCATAACACAGTTCAAAGTAAACATCCTTTTGAGAGGAGTACCACATACAGTTTATACTCATATGGGTTAGGAGTAACATGCAGTTTAAGCTCGTATGTCTAGAAGTATATTTAACTTGAGTCTACATTTTATACTCGTGTCAGGATGTCAACTTGAATTTGATTGACAATTTATATTCATGTCAAGGAGTAGACTTGAGTTTGACTTGATAGAAAATTTACATTCTTATCAACGAGTACATGGGGAGACTTTAGTTTACAGATTTTAGATAGTTTATGCTCATATCTATGAGCATTATTGAAAGTTCAAGGTCTTATCAAGGAGCACATGATGAGACTTTGAATATTTTTAGATAGTTTATGCTCATATTTAGAAGCCTTATTGGCAATTTAAGTTCTTATCAAGGAGCACATGGAAAGACTTTGAATATTTAGATAGTTTATGCTCGTATTTGAGAGCTTTATTGACAGTTTAAGCTTTTATCAAGGAGCACATTGGAAGACTTTAACTTGAGAATTTTAGATAGCTTATGATAGTTTATGCTCATATTTTGGAGCATTATTGACAGTTTAGACTGTTATCAAGGAGCATTTAGAATTTGAAGACTTGAGTTTTGGACTTGAAGATTTGAATATTTGATTTGGAGACTTGAAAATTTAAGTCTTTCACTTGGAGCTTAGAGACTTGAGCCTTTGACTTGAAGACTTGGAGATTTGATTATTGGATTTGAAAACATGGAGACTTGAGTTTTAAACTTGAACACTTGGAGACTTGAGTCGTGGATTTGGAGACTTGAAAACTTAATCCATGGATTTGAACACTTGGAGACTTGATTTTGGATTTGAAAACTTGGAGACTTGAGATATTTTAGATAGTTTATACTCTTATTTAGGAGTATTCTTGATAGTTTAAGCTCATATCGAGAAGCATTTGGAATTTGGAGATGAAAATTAATTGCCCCCAACATCATCATCATCAACATCATTTAAGTTTTCTTATTCATCAAAATTCATGCTCGTTTCAATATTATGTGCATGAGTTGCCAAATTCTCAAAAGTTTTTGGTTTAATTCCATAAAGTATGTAGTAAAGACTCCAATACATTCCTTGGATACACATCTTAATTGCAGAAACCTCCGACAATTGATCTTTGCAATTAAGGCTCTAATTTCTCCAGCAATTTATGTAGGTAATCATAGGTTCTTCTTTCCACTGGTGAGAGTTGATAAGTTCAATTATATTGATTGTCTTTCAAGTGTGTAGAAACAATTGAGGAACTCTTGTTCCAGCTACCATAAACTATTGATTGAGCCTACCTCCAAGTTACTATACCAATCAAAAGCACCGTCCTTTAATGATCGAACAAATTACTTGACTAAATGATCTCTATATGTCTCAACATTATTACAAGTCTTAATGAAATGATATATGTGCTATTTTAGGTTGTCCTTACTATCAAATTGCTGAAACTTTGGGGGTTGGTAACCAATTAGCATCTTTAAGTTGTCAATCCTTTGAGTATATGGCTTGGAATGAGTCATAGACAATTTAGAATTTCCATGAAGCTTGTATTTGATAGTCTTAATGGTAAACTCCTTCAATGGTTAATGGGAACTAGTCCATTAGTGGAAACTTGTAGTTCTTTATTTGCAATCTTTTCATTTTTGACTGATTATTTCTTTGTGGACGTTTCGCCCTTATCCTATGCCTTAATTTGTTTCTTCACCATACAACTGGCATCAAGGTTGTCCACGTTGCTCATCAATTTGGAGATTTGAAAGTCTAACTCTTGGACATGCTTCATGAATCCTTCAATGGCCCTTGTCAAATTTGAAATTTTTTCTTCCAAAGTTGTAACACTTGTCACTATCACCGTCACCATGCTCGAGGAATTTGATTTTGAGTGGAGAATAGATGATATAAATTCTTCCTTTGAGTCTCCGCCATCTTTATTCATATCAATAAAATGTGGTAACACCTTTTCCACATCAAATGCATGAGCCACCTCCGGAGATGATTGCAATTAGGCATGGCAATGGGTTCGGGTAATCCAAGGCCCCGCCCCAGATCCACCCCTAATAGAGTGAGTTCAGGACTAATTAAATGGATTTTGAGGTTGGTACCGGGTCCAAATATACAAAACCCGATCAGGTCCAAGGCGAGTTACAAGTTTTATTAAACCCCATTTAATAATAAATAATTAAATATATTAATATATATATATATATATTAGTTAAAACTTAGAAACTTTGGACTATTTTCATAGAATCTTCATTCAAATTTGGCATTCCATGAACTAATTTTGGTTAGATTTTCTATTGTAATGAGTGAATCAAGTGGAAAAAAGAAAAAAAACACAAAAACATAAAAAATCGGGTTAAATAGGTTAGACACGCCGGGTTCGGGGCCAAATAGAAGGCGGGGTAGGGCTTGGTTACAAGAATTTCTATGCGGGACAGGTTTTGGGTCTGGCCAAACCCGCCCCGTTGCCATTCATAACTGCAACTTCTCAAACATACTTCTTGTGATGATGCCAAAACTTCTTGCTCCAGCAATTGAGGAATTTGAGGTAGTAATTTTCAATACTGCAGTCTAGTTGACAGCTATTTGATACTTCAATCTTGGTGAATGAAAGAGATGAGAGATAGAGATAGTCCCACCAGGCGTGCCAAAATTTGTAAACACAAATATTTTTGTCCATAATAAATAAAATTATACGACAAGAAAAATCTTACAAATAAAATAGAACTAAAATTTATCAAATGCGAATTCAATCTCTAATCTAATCATCTAATTCTTTCCCTCCAAGTATGATCCACAAATTTAATGAGTTCTACAAAGAACATCTTGAACACTGTAGATCTCCTCAAATTTGATTTTAAGAAAATAACGCCAATTTAAGGGCGTCACATCTTAATCTCGAATCAAACGTTAAAAATATATGAATTCTGTGAAGAATGCCTTGAACACCACAAATCTCCTTGAATTTAATTTGAATAATACAACGTCAATTCGAGAGTTTTGAACCTCAATCTCAAATCAAATGCCAAAATACAATAAGCTCCGTGAAGAATTCCTGGAACACCATAGTTCTCCTTGAATTAGCTAGTGAGAATTGCTGGACTCCTTCAAAGTTTCTCTCATTTGCTAGGATTTGTGTTGTGTGTAGAGTAAGCCTTAATCACCCCCTTTATATAGATGTGTGATGAAAGACTTCTGGATTGATTTGAACTTCTTTATTAATTATCTCGTTCATAAGATATTATCAAATATTAAGAGACAATACCAAGAATGAAGAGATAATATATAACACCTCGAATTAGAGAAAATAAATGAAAATAAAAAGAATTTAAAATTTTAAATTATAGTAAAGATTAAGAATTAAACTAATCAAAACATTTAGGGAGTTTGAATAATAGAACATCTTAAATTAGGCCTAATTAAATAAAATTTAAATTAAAAAGGGCCTTAATAGAGTTGAGAAAATTGGGAGAGCTATAAATTAATTTAACTAGACCTAATTGACAAAAATTTAAAAGTTGAAGGGGTCAAAATGCAAGAAACCAAAGTGTGGGGGCTAAAACAAAAATTTGGGGGCAAATTGTAAG
>JACGDI010005599.1:537834-548341 GCA_014898725.1 Jacaranda copaia
CATACAAAATTATTTTCAAAATACCCCTTACTATTCATCCTAAAAAATCATTCTCCAATGCATTACATATATACACATACAAATTATTCCACCTATAAATACATATATTTATAATTAATAATAAAAAATTCATTTAACCGCACCAACTTAATAAAAATTGACTGATGTAATATTTATAATAGAATTTGTCCCTTCCTAAAGTACTCCAAAAAATATTATAATAATAATTTTCTATCCAAATATTCTCCATCTACCCTCAAGATAAAAACAATCATCACATTTTCCCCACGCACTTCCCAAAACACTTTTTTTCAACATATTTTTCACAATTCATCCAATTTGCATCCAAACAGAGACTAGGTTATTGACTCTGAACTCCCAAAAAATGCACACTTATTTCCTTTTGAAATCTCTTTAATCATGCCTGTGGCTGGAGTTTCTTGTAAGAGTTTCCTTTCCAATTCTTTTCCCCAATGATTTTTCCTCAAGATATCAATGTCATTACCAGTTCCACAGTCCAAGCCTGAAGGAGTCAAAATTCATCTTGGATTTCCTCCAATACTTTAATCGCCAATGTAGAATTTTGTTGGAAAGTTTATCTAAGCTGATTGGTATTGTTAATCCAAAGTATATTCATTTGGACAAGTTAATTTTCCAAGATTTAGGTTAGCCAATGGTAGGCTATGATAAAATTTAAAATTACTATAATCAACAGATTATTTATATTTTTCTGTCTGATGCTGGCAAGAGTTAATTCTTAACACTAGCAAACTTTCCAAATGAATATGAACAAAGAAAAACTAATAATACACATAATGTCCCCGTCTTAAAACACAGAATAGATTTGAATAAGGATGCAGAGGTCGGCAACTTGCATAAGTCTTCTTTAACTCATAGAAAATAGCACCAAAATATAATCAACGAAGAAAAGTGCTTGGATTTGTTGTGAAGGTAATTGGGTAACTCATAAAAATGAGAAACAATTGTAAATTTGACGATCTCTATGAAACTGAATCAGTCTTATGTCATCTATAATTATTAATTATGAGTTAAGTGTGTTTTTTAAAAAAATAATAATAAGAAGAAAAAATGAAAAGTAGTTTCCTAAAAGTTACACCTATTCTTACAAGAATGTATCTGTTCCAAAAGGGTCTGTAAATGTATAAATATTACTTCCTTATTTTAAAGAATAGACATTGAGCTTAATTAAATTTCAAAAATTAACTCAAGATGTGAAAATTATCCAAAATTATATTAGAGATCACAACTAATTTATTTTACTAATATAGAACACTAATACCTTAAAATGTTAGTTATAAGTTAATGTGTGACAAAAATAGAAAAAACAAAAAAAAAATTAAAAAGTTGCATCTCAAAAGTTACGCCTTTTCTTAAAAGGTGCGTGTTCTTTCTAGGGATTTGTGCAATATTATAAATATTACTTCCTTGTAGTTAAAAATAACATATAGAATAATTCATTCTCTCACAAAAGTTTTGAATCACAAACTCTATTTTCACACAGACATGCTTAATGTCTATTGTTAGAATTGTGGTCCAAAAATTAACCATATATTCTAATGCTTATTGATTGATCAAGTTTTCTATTTGGTTAAAGTTTTCTTATTTAATAGTGAAATAAGTTTGAGCCATTGATTCTGGTGTGTGATGGATTTAAAAAATTTAAAATTACTCTCTAATATATATATATATATATAATTAGTCCTCTCTCCACCGAATTGGGTTAGCAGACAAAAGAAAAACTTTTCCATCAAATTTTCTGCTGAAGGAATACATAGGTTAAGGGAGAGAAACCAATTAAAGAAAGCATCAACCGAAAAGCGATCAAGGTCAATGCTCTTATAGAATTATGTCAAATTCCACATCAAGTACCTTCACGTTTTAATGTTATATGACGATTATTTATTCAAGATCTTATTATGGATATAACGCTGATGATTTATGTGTTTTAATATTACATTTATTTTTACATCTATGTCTTCCTGCAGCAGTTTATGAGTATATGTACCAAATGAGATGATTGTGGGAAAGCAAAAGTTCGTAGAAATTCCTGTTCAAGTGTACATTAAGAATTTCACAAGGTTTATTGTATATTATGAATAGAGTTCACCTTCTATCTTCGGCAAACTCTACTGTAAAATGAGCACAGATTAAGAGCCCTCCTTTAACTGGATTTTCCCATTCCTTCTTATTTTATTGTTTTTCCTTTAAGGCTAGTTTGCTTCGAATGATGCGATTATCAATGATACGTAAATAAATTGATATGTTTTAAGTCTATCAAGATAAATTAATATAATTTAACGTTTGATTGGTAAAATTAACTGAAAAGTAAATTAAAACAAAACATATGATTTTATAATTATAACCTTTTATTATTTATTTTAATAATCTTTTTATATATTAATCTAGGGCAATTTGATCCTTTTGAATCTTATCCAATGTAAAAAATATATATTAAATCTCTCCCCTTTTGATATATATTCCAACTTATTATATGGCCTATAACTTATCAAGGGCCCTATATCAAGACAAACAAACAATAAATTAAAAATAATTATGCATCTATCAAGCATAATCAATTAAAACAAACAAGCCCTTATTGTTTTTAGTATGTGATTAGGTTAATTTTTCTAACATAATCCACTCATCATGTTATAGGAGCTCAAACTTTTACTATTCTTCTTCTCAGTAAACTAGTATTCTTCAAATTTGCCTTACTGTTGAATCCATCTTTCTTTTGCTTCACTTGTATCAAGAAATTAAATATGGACCATTTACCCTGTGTTAGCAACTCAAAGTTCAGCATGGTGGAACTTACTGCTATTTGAAGGTGGGGCAGATCTGGGAACTCTGAAAAACAGTACTCACCAGGTGGATATATAGACTAATCCAGGCCAGTAAAAATGCAGCAACCGAAGAATCTGATAAATCTTCTACATAAATCAGACAACTTCACTGGGGTAACAGAGTTCGAGAGTAACCAAGTTCCAAGTCTAGATGCTCAAGAAGCTGGATTTTTCCAGTTGTTACACTTGCAAGTTGCAAGCATCGCCATGGCACTTCCAGGCGTCACAGGTAACAGGGCTAAATAGTTAATGAGCAGTGTAAGTGAAGGCCTTTCCCTCACAAAGTTAACAGAATATACTCTGAATACTAACGGAGAATTAGCAAACATTAGATAAACAGCAGATGTTTCCTGGATAGGAGTTGTATGTTATCCCAGTTGAATGTTTTTTTCAACTTTTATCTTTAGTGGATATGTGTAGATTATAAAAATTCCAATACGAGATTGATAAGCAACAAAAGGTACTGACAAGTAGTGTGATGACGTGGGAGAAAGAGATAATCTTAGTTGGAGATATTTTCTGAAAAATATTCCACATGTGGGAAATATTTCATTCTTATCAATTAGATAATAAGTTTATTTTTTTATATTATTTTCTTTTTAGATAAATATTAAATTTTAAATTTTATTATCTTGTAGGAGTTAGATATTATTTTAAATTATCTTTTAGAGATTTAGATATTATTTTACATTATTTTTAGGATTTTAGAAGTTTTAGAGATAAGCATAAATTTTTCATATCATTATCCTTCAAAGAACTAGGATTCTTTGATATGTCTATAAATAGGCTTACATATGTAGTTTGTCAAACACAACTTGAGTAATCAATTGAGTAATAAAGTTCTTTTATTTTGTTTTGAGGTTTGTCGTGTATAGACTTTCTTTTATTCAAATTATTCGTGTAATAGCTTATTTTTCTTTTCTTTTTCTTTCATCCCAAATTTTACCTACTACATCAATTTGGTATCAAAGCAGGTTTAAAATTTTTTGATGGCTAATGCAGTAGTAACTGGCGGTTCATGAAACAATCAAACAATAGGTGGAGATCTTGCTTTCCCAACTCTCCAATAAGAGATTCGTGCATTGAGAGAATTCCTTGATCATGAATTGGAGAAGATGAATTTGCATTTGGATGCTATCAATGTAAACAGGATGTCAAAGCCAAGGCATGAAACTGGAAAATTTGCCAAAGTACCATGACTGGTTAGACGTAATCCTATTCGTCAATATTATCAATATGCTAATATTAAAGGTTCAAAAGACGAAGAAGATGAAGATGTTGAGATGCTCAATATGGAACGAGGAAATCAGCAACATGCTACTAGATATCATGATTTTTGCTTAAATATTGAAGAATTTGTGAATTGGCTTGCAGAAGTAGAGAGATTTTTTGTCTATTTGGAGATTCTTAAGGAGCATAGAGTCATATTAGTAGTGCACAAGTTAAAGGGAGCTACCTCTACTTGTTGGGAACATCTACAAGATACAAGGAGGCGTGAAGGAAAATGACAAGTCCGAATGTGGAACCAAAGAAGCAATTATTGAAGGCTCGTCTTTTGATCTCAGATTATTAGTACCTATTCTTGCAATATCAATGATGTCACCAAGAAGATAAACTGGTACATGAATACACCACAAAGTTCTTGTAGCTTGTTAAGCAAAACAACCTAATGGAGTCAGACAGTCAACAAGTGGTGAGATACCTCAATAGTTTAAAGCCTATAATTCAAACTAAGATTAGCATGCGGATGTTACCAAATGTCTTGGAAGCACGAAATATAGCTCTAAAAGCTGAAATGATGATACAAGACAAGAAGATAAAATGCTCTAGAAGGAATCAACTTCAATTCACATCGGTAAGCACAAAACAAAGGACATCATCAACTTGCAACTTGGAAAGACAAATTGAGAAGACGTATGGCAAAGCAATAGGTAAGAAGTTGGAGGGGAACAAGACTCAAATGCAGATGCGGAAGAACACATATGACAAGCTAATTCTTGGAAAGTGCTATTTTTGTAATCAACCTGGGCACTGCTCTAATGATGATTGTCCATGAAGAAAAGATATTAGCATGGTAGAACATCATGATCCTGGAGAAGAACTTGAAAATGGAGGCAAAGTGATATGTCAATTTGATAGTAACAACGATGGAGAAGATTTGAAGGATGACCAAACTTTTGTGGTTCAAAAAATGATGCTGACATCG
This sequence comes from Jacaranda copaia, assembly GCA_014898725.1. Taxonomy (NCBI): domain Eukaryota; kingdom Viridiplantae; phylum Streptophyta; class Magnoliopsida; order Lamiales; family Bignoniaceae; genus Jacaranda; species Jacaranda copaia. The sequence continues at coordinate 542,905 of JACGDI010005599.1, forward strand.
AAGAAAGAAGATATAACTCAATGCCACCAATTTTTTTGAACCAGATACACCATTAAGGGTAGCATCTATAACTTAATTATTGATAATGGCAGTCAGGAAGACATTATTAAGAATAATAATGTTGAAAAATTGCAATTGCCAATGGAGAAGCATTCAAGTCCTTATAACATTGGGTGGATCAAGGTTGTGGAAAGCATCAAAGTGATAGAACATTGCAAAGTTTCTTTCTCAATTGGGAAGTACAAAGATGAAGTGTTTTGCGACGTGGTAGATATGGACGCTTATCGCTTACTATTTAGTAAGCTTTGGTAGTTTGATAAGAATACACATCATTTTGGATGGGAGAAAATATACAAATTGGAAACAAATTGAGTGAAGATGACCTTGTTGCAGCTAAATAAGACGTTTGAGGCCCAAACTTCTAAAGTGAAGGGTAAATCTTTCCTAACACTAACTCATTTAGAGAAGGAGTTCGAGCCTATCTGTAGAGAGACTCAACTAGTTCATTAATTAGTAGTAAAGAAAGTTTTGACTACTTTGAAGGGTCTACCAGAGAAACAACTTCCTAATAACACACATTTGTTATTTGAAGAGAATAACATTATACATAAGGACCTACCAACAAAATTGCCACCAATGCTAGATGTTCAATCAAAGGTCAAGAAGAAACTTGAAGAAGCTAATACTAAGTATAAAGTAGCTACCAATATAGATAGAGGCTTCTTAACTTTTGAAGAAGGCAAGGATACTGTGGTTTTCTTGAGGAAAAAAAGATCCTCGATTGGTATTTATGACAAGTTGCAACAAAAGAAGCACGCGCCTTGTCACATCTTGATGAAAATCAATGAGCATAATTGTGATAGAATTGTCAAAGAATATGACAAAGTCGTTGATCTTTATCCTTATCATCCATCCGACATGCTTTTGTATCTAAAAGACATTAATAACTCAAGGATGAGTTATTTTCTTAAGAGAGGAGAATGTGTGGGAGAAAGAGAAAATCTTAGTTGGAGTTATCTTTTGGAAGATATTCCACATACGGGAAACATTTCATTCTTATCAATTAGATAATAAGTTTATTCTTTTATATTATTTTCTTTTTAGATAAATATTAGATTTTAAATTTTATTATCTTGTAGGAGTTAGATATTGTTTTACATTATCTTTTAGAGAGATAGATCTTATTTTACATTATTTTTAAGATGTTAAGAGTTTTAGAGATAAGCATAGATTTTTCACATCCCTATCCTTCAAAGAACTAGGATTCTTTGATATGCCTATAAATATGCTTACATATGTAGTAATGTAGTTTGTCAAACACAACTTGAGTACTAGATTTCTTTGGTTTTCTCTCTACGTGAAAGTTTTTTTACTTTGTTTTGAGGCTTGTCGTGTATCGGCTTTCTTTTATTCAAATTATTCATGCAATTGATTGTTTTTCTTTTCTTTTGTCTCTCATCCCAAATTTTACCCGTTGTATCATGTGAGTAGATGGCTGTCCCTCACAAAGCTTATAGATCTTGGAAAAAACATCCCTTAAATACAAAAACTCCAGGGAAATATTATGCTAACTCTCTAGCAAAGCTAAAAGGATCATTATGGAGTTCAACAGAGAAGTGAAAGATTCCATTATGTAAAATCAAAACCTCTTAACTAGCTAGTTAAAGTTACAGTTGCTAGTTCAATGTTCAAAATTAGTAGAACTATTTTGTTGTACTGCCTGGGGGAAAATGAGCTAACGGATGAGGGATTGTTCAAACAATTATTTGCCATGATTGCATTTCTCCTACTTAGTGAAACAGAATGAGTTCTTGAACTTCTCCAACAGCACAAATGACCATCTCTACATAATGATAAAGCAGCATATATTGATGAGTGGTGTGCCTCCTTTCAGAAAGATAAAGACAATCCACCAACCTCCACCTCAACTTTAAGTCATGAAATATTAACTACCTCAGTGCCTAGTGGACAGCATTTAGCCATAACTATGGATTGCTGAGCCGACTTACCTTTGCACTCTTTGTAAAAATTGTGTTCATTATTCTCTAATGATAGGCAACATTTTTATTAAGATTTCAAAGAAAAAACTCAAGTTGGCCAAACTTTGAGAAACAAGGCTATTTTTCTTTCTATTTTCTTTAATTTTCTTGTTTCTTTATTGTTTATGCACATAAGAGAAAAGCAATACCAAACTGCAAAATAACTGGGAAAATTTAATCAGAGAAATATTTTTATTAAATTCTCGTAAATTACATAAGGTCAAATTCAATATATGATGTATAATTTAAACTAGAACAAATTATTATCTAGCAAGCCAAAACTCCATAAATCTTTCTATCTCCCATCCAGGACAGAAACCAGTAATTCAATCAAGGAAAACTTCTCTGGTTTGGGCTATCGCAGTTTCAGAACTGCATTGTTTCTCACAACAAATGCTGGTTTCTTGGTCGTTGGCAAAGACATCACTTTATTCTTCAGCATAGAAATAACATCTTCAATAAAAAGACAATCAATAACTCCATTTTCCACATATAAAAGGCCAACTTGAATATCTCATCCTACTTGATCTATGCAAGAACTATTTAGTGCAGGATCCATGAGATGTAGTTCAACAGATTCCTTATGTAGCTTCCAAGCCTACAGAGGATTCTTCATCTTTAAAATGGAAATCCAAAAGTGTAAAAAGAGAAAGAATTGGTAAATGCATGATAACTTACAAGTTCTACCAGGCTAAGAGGTCCATCAAGATGCTAAAAACCATTGTTTCTCTTACCACTCACAATCTCAAGTATTAGAACTCCAAAACTATAGAATCAGATTTGACTGAGAACACATCTTACATTACATACTCGAGAGCCATGTATCTACTGTTAAATTATCAACAAGGCTCAAATCCACTAATTGCGCCACTGGCATAATCAAAACTCGACAAAATATAAATTTGAATGCAATTTAAATACTTTCTATATACCAACACGCTTACACATATTTGCTTCTGCCACATGTCGCTTAAATATTCTTGCCATACCAAAGTCAGAAATTTCTAGGTTCACACCCTCATCAAGTAATATGTTGTTGGCTTTTAGATCTCTATGAACTACCATTACTCATGAACATAGTTCGCAGGAACGGTTGTGGGGATCGGAATAGAGGGTGAGGTTTCAGTTCCATTGCAATGTCGCGGAACGATCGCAGGGGTTCCACATATTTTTTCATTAAATTATTCAAAAAAAATTCAAATAAATTATAAAAAAAATATGAAAACATTTAAAACTCTATTTCTTACTTATACAAAGTAATTAGCATAATTTTGGATATCACAAATTAATGTTATAAACTATATTAGCTTAGTGAAGCTTAGAACTATTAGAAAAGCTATTGTATAACATAATAAAGATAAAAATAATTATAACAAAACTAATTTATTACTAGTACCATGTGAAGTGACGAGGGGGTACAAAATCATTATTACCTATCTCAGATGAATTATGAAATTGGCTAGATGAATAACTTCCATGTGAGGATAAAATGAAGAATAGGTACCAAAAGGTTCAAGTCGAGGATTTGCAAATTGGTTAGATGAATCATAACCAAAATGATGTGATGAGAAAGGATTATAAGATGGTTGTGCATACGGCAATAGCTCATCACCATGATGATAGTATCCAAACCCCCAATAACCAATGCTGCTATTATTACTCAAAGAAAATCAATAATCATGTCCACGATATCCAATGCTTCTGGAAGAAAAATGATCATGATATCTATTATGGGCATATTCAGAGTGTCTTTCCAACTAACTATGTCTATCACTAGTACTGCTCGATCCATAATCAAATTCACGATATCTATAGTCAGTGCTATTGAAGGATGAAGAATCATAATATCTAGTTTGTCTTCTAGTAGAATTATCATGGCTTTTATCATCATAGTGACGAGAATGGGTGCAAGAGGACAAATTATTGTCATAATTGCTTTGCACATTATCAAAATACTCCCTGGGCCACCTTTGTTAGTATTCTCCTAGGCCTAAACTTTGCATGTGCTCATCAACACTTATATATCCTCATCTAAATGTTCTACCAGAATGAGAATGATCATCAGCACCAAACAAATCAGCCAAAAAATGGCATTTTTCCTCTATTCCTGGCCGATAACCATGGTCAGTATCCTGAGTTGCATAATAATTTCCATCTCCTTGTTCCCACGACATCCCAGTGTTATAATGACTATCATGATAGTTTTGACCACCTGTATTACAATGTCTTTCACCACTACCACCACCACCATATGGTGGTTGATCATCATTCCCATCATCACTATCATTAGTTTCATCACCGTCACTGGTTTCATCAATGTCATCACTTTCATGATTTAGCTGAACTATTTTTCCCTTTTGTTGCCTTGACAGTGCATTAACTATTTTCTTTTTTCCACCTCTTAGAGCATTAATTGTCAAATTATCATCTTCTTTCTCTAATTCTGCATCTAACCACTTTGTATCATCTGGTAGTAAAGGCGCCTCTTTCTTTAAGTCCACTCATCCAAAATGTCATCATCGTGAAATATTTGATTAAGATCAAAAGAAAGATCATAATCATTATTGTCTTTCTTATAATGAATGTTTCACACCCTGAGTTGCATATTATAGTAGACATAAACTAACTTGTGCAGCTTTGCCATAGCTAAATGAATGTGAAGTTTTATGTGTATTAGTGACCATGTGCTCCAATTCTTTTCACAACCAGTAAATGTGCATGGTTGGCTTAGGACTTTGATAGCAATTTTTCTAAGGTGAGGAGCTTTATCACTATAATTAATCCACCATTCAGCTAATACAAAATATTTTTAAAAAATTAAAAAAATAATTTTGATGATGCAAAAAAAGATTATGATTATGATAACACTTAATGAACAATAGAAAATACCTAGAAAAGTACTTTTTACTGCTCTTCTCGCAAGAGGAGGCCCAAATTCTCCTATCTTATTACGGAGTAACTTAATCTAATAACAAACATAATAAAACATTGTGCTTACCTCATTGAGAGCTTGAGCTTGTGCTTCTAGGTCAAGTTCAAGCCTTTTAATTACAACTTTAAGCCCTTGCCTCACCTCATCAGTGTACGCACAAGTTCCAACATATTAAAGTGTGGGATTCAAAAAATATGCTAAAGTATGTATTTATGAATAGTTATTAGTTATACATTACTATAACTAAATGAAAAAAAATATTTAAATGATAGATGCTATGTACTTGCAGCATGCAAGTGCTGGTGCAATTGTCTATACTACCGCTTGTCAATAATGTCCTAATAATTTTTTCAATCTTTAGTTGTTTCTTTTATTGCAAGCTTTACTCTGTCCATGCCTTCATATATAATAGCCAATGTGGGTTTTGTATCTTGATCTATAATTTTGAGAACTCTCACCAGTAGCC